>SJYV01016012.1:693305-755455 GCA_006410875.1 Neotragus pygmaeus | reverse complement strand
AAAGTGCTGCACTCAATATGCCAGCAAATTTGGAAAACTCAGGAACTCCACAGGACTGGAAAAGCTCAGTTTTCATTCCAATCCCAAATAGGGGAAATGCCAAAGAATATTCAAACTACTGCACACTTTCACTCATCTCACATGCTAACAAAACAATGTTCAAAATTCTCCAAGCTAGGCTTCAACACTACATGATCCAAGAAAAGGCAGAGGAATTGCAGATCAAGATGCCAACATCAGTTGGATAACAGAAAAAGAAAGAGAGTTCCAGAAAAAAAATCTAATTTTGCCTTATTGATTATGTTAAAGCCTTTGACTGGGTGGATCACAATAAATTGTGGAAATTTCTTCAAGAGATTTGAATACCAGTTGAGCTATTTCAACTCCTGAAAGATGATGCTGTTAAAGTGCTGTACTTGATATACCAGCAAATTTGGAAAACTCAGCAATGCCCACAGGACTGGAAAAGGTCAGTTTTCATTCCAATACCCAAAATACGCAATGCCAAAGAGTGCTCAAACTACTGCACAACTGCATTCATCTCACACACTAGTAAAGTTAGGCTCAAAATTCTCCAAGCCAGGCTTCAGTAAAACATGAACTGTGAACTTCAGATGTTCAAGTTGGTTTTAGAAAAGACAGAAGAACCACAGATCAAATTGCCAACATCCACTGGATCATTGAAAAAGCAAGAGAGTTACAGAAAAACATCTATTTCTGCTTATTGTCTGTGCCAAAGCCTTTGACTGCGTGGATCACAATAGACTGTGGAAAATTCTGAAAAAGATGTGAATACCAGACCACCTGATCTACCTCTTGAGAAATCTATATGCAGGGGAGGAAGCAACAGTTAGAACTGGACAGAAAACAACAGACTAGTTCCAAATAGGAAAAGGAGTATGTTAAGGCTGTATGTTGTCACCTTGCTTATTTAACTTATCTGCATATGACATCATGAGAAATGGTAGGATGAACGAAGTGCAAGCNATATGCAGGGGAGGAAGCAACAGTTAGAACTGGACGGAAAACAACAGACTAGTTCCAAATAGGAAAAGGAGTATGTTAAGGCTGTATGTTGTCACCTTGCTTATTTAACTTATCTGCATATGACATCATGAGAAATGGTAGGATGAACGAAGTGCAAGCTGGAATCCAGATTGCTAGGAGAAATATCAATAACCTCAGATATGCAGATGATACCACCCTTATGGCAGAAAGTGAAGAAGAACTAAAGAGCCTCTTGAGGAGAGTAAAAAATTTGGCTTAAAGCTCAACATTCAGAAAACTAAGATAGCGCATCTGGTCGCATCACTTCATGGCAAATAGACAGGGAAACAGAGGAAACTGTGGCTGACTTAATTTTCCTGGGCCCCAAAATCACTGCATATGGTGATTGCACCCATGAAATTAAAAGACACTTACTCCTTGGAAGGAAAGTTATGACCAACCTAGACAACATATTAAAATGTAGAGACATTACTTTGTCAACACAAAGTCCTTCTAGTCAAGGCTATGGTTTTTTCTAGTCAAGGCTTTTCTAGTCAAGGCTATGGTTTTTTTCAGTGGTCATATATGGATATGAGTGTTGGACTATAAAGAATGCTGAGTGCTGTAGAACTGATGCTTTTGAACTGTGGTATTGAAGAAGACTCTTGAGAGTCCCTTGGACTGTAGGGAGATCCAACTAGTCCTTCCTAAAGGAGATCAGTCCTGGGTGTTCACTGGAAGGACTGATGCTGAAGGTGAAATTTCAATACTTTCGCTACCTCATGCGAAGAGTTGACTCATTGAAAAGGTCCTGATGCTGGGAAAGATTGAGGGCAGGAAGAGAAGGGAATGACAGAGGATGAGATGGATGGATGGCATCACCAACTCAATGGACATGGGTTTAGGTGGACTCCAGGAGTTGGTGATGGACAGGGAGGCCTGGTATGCTGCGGTTCATCGGGTCGCAAAGAGTCGGTCACAACTGAGCAACTGAAATGAACTTACCTGCCTCCTGAGAAATCTGTATGTAGGTCAAGAAGCAAGTTAGAACTCGACATGGAACAATGGACTGGTTCCAAATTGGGGAAGGAGTACATCAAGGCTATATATTGTCACCCTGTTTATTTAATTTCTTTGCAGAGTATATCATGTGAAATGCCAGGTTGGATGAAGCACAAGGTGGAATCAAGATTTCCAGGAGATATACTGATAACCTCAGATATGCAAATAACACCAGCCTTATGGCAGTAAATGGAGAGGAACCTTAGAGCCTCTTGATGAAAGTTAAAGAGTAAAGTGACAAAGCTTGCTTGAAACTCCACATTTGAAGAATGGAGATCATGGCATCTGGTCCCATCACTTCATGGAAAATAGATGGGGAAACAATGGAAACCGTGATAGAGTTTATTTTCTTGTGCTCCAAAATCACTGTAGTTGGTGACTGCAGCCATGAAATTAAAAGATGCTCCTTGGAAGAAAAGCTATGAAATAACTAGACAGCATATTAAAAACCAAAGATGTTACTTTGCCAACAAAGGTCCTTCTAGTCAAAGCTATTTTTTTCCAGTAGTCGTGTATGGATGTGAGAGTTGGACTATAAAGAAAGCTGAGCACCAAAGAATTGATGCTTTTAAACTATGGTTTTGGAGAAGACTCTTGAGCATCCCTTGGACTGCAAGATAATAAAACCAGTCAATCATAAAGGAAATGAATCCTGAATATTCATTGGAAGGACTGATGCCAAATCTCTAGTACTTTGGGTACCTGATGCAAAGAACTGACTCATTTGATAAGACCCTGATGCTGGGAAAGATTGANACCAGTCAATCATAAAGGAAATGAATCCTGAATATTCATTGGAAGGACTGATGCCAAATCTCTAGTACTTTGGGTACCTGATGCAAAGAACTGACTCATTTGATAAGACCCTGATGCTGGGAAAGATTGAAGGCAGGAGGAGAAGGGGATGACAGAGGATGAGTTGATTGGATGGCATCACCAACTTGATGGTTGTGAGTTTGAGCAAGCTCTGGCAGTTGGTGATGGACAGGGAGGCCTGGTGTACTGCAGCCCATGGGGTCGCAAAGAGTCAGACATGACTGACTGACTGAACTGAACTAGAGTGTGGGTGGCCTTAGACATGCCTTACTTTAGGTATATGGAATTTCCAATATTAAGCCTAGATCTGCTGCTGCTGTTTAGTCAATAAAGTCATTTCTGACTCTTTGCTACCCTAAGGACTCTATCCTGCCAGTCTCTTCTGTCCAGGCAAGAATACTGGAGTGGCCTATGTCACCAGTAGACAAAAATGAGGACACATCATTAAGGTAGTGATTTTGCCAGTATTGTCCTCTCAATGTCTCTCTTTAGAATTTAGAGTCTTACACCCTCATTGCGGGACTGGTTGCAGATATCAATATAGCTAATTTTTAACATAGATATCCATGTAGTGTTTACTGTTATAGTTGTTATTATTGTAATAGCCTTCATTAAAATTGCAGCTCATATATTCTTTAGGCAATCTCTCTGCTGCCTTTTTTAGAAATATAAAACAAAGAAGAAACTGACCCCTTTGTAGTATCAATAAAGGAAATCAATATTAACCTCTTTTTCTGTAAAGGCAACTATGCTTTTAAATTTCACATGTGTGGTAATTGATAAATTATATATTAGGAGTGTTACAATTACTGATATATGTAATGACTTACAGTAGAGAAAGCATTTTCATAAAGATTTACTAAGAATCTTACTTTCACAGGTGTCATGAGTTATCTAGTAGAAAATACAATATTCCATTTACAATTTTTTTTTCTGAATAGTATATTATGTACTTGTTTAACAGATGGACCAAATAACTTGTTCTTTGTCTGGTCTATAGATGTTGTAATTTTTTTTTAAATTTTGTTTATATATTTTTGGCTGTGCTGTGTCTTCATTGTTGCACAGATTTTTCCCTTGTTGTGGCGAGTGAGGTTCACTCTGTAGTTGTGGTACACAGGTTTCTCATTATGGTGGCTTCTCTTGTTGTGGAACAAGAGTTCTAGGGTTTATGGGCTTCAGTAATTGTGACATGTGGCCTCGGTAGTTGTAGCTCCTGGGATCTAGAGCACTGGCTCAGTAGTTGTGGTACATAGGCTTAGTTGCTTCACTGCATGTGGGATCTTCCTAGATCAGGGATTGAACTATTGAATTGGCGGGCAGATTCTTTCCCACTGAGCCACCAGGGAAGCCCACAGATGTTATAATTATAGAATTTTCTTTGTATTGATACAAAGCCCATTTGATACATAGGCTATGTGTGTAAAAGAATATTAGCAAATTCTATACAATCACAAAATTTAAAAACAAAAATGAAGTCAAAGTCATGGCTCCTCCTGCATCTCGGTTCAGTTGGCCTCACAAAATGTATAGAACAAACTTCTAAAGAACAGGATCATAGACAGTACTCTACAAAGATGGTGTGTCAACCTCTAACACGGTACAGGCACAAAATCAGACATTTCTATGAGTTTTGTCCCTAATAGGAAGAATACATGGGTCTGGGAACCAAGGATGATGGTAGGAATGAACTACTTCATTATTTTGACCTACATTATTATAATAACCAACATTATTTCCCAATGACTGACTAGAGACTTTTATGCTTTCTCTCCCTGCAATTTTCACCTTTCCCAGTCAAGAGATCAGAATGCCCAGTGATGGTGTCCTCTTGCCAGGAAATATACTAATTGTCCTATGGACATTCTAGTTATATCTGTAACCAAGCCATCCTGTCCAGAGACCACTATGATCTAAGTAAAATCACCAAGGTCTCTGAGCCTTCATGAATAATAATGTTTTGGGTCATACCATCAAGACCTGCTACGATGAGAGCTGAGGAAAGTTTCACATGGATTTTGCAGGGGAAATAAGTGCAAGTTATAACCCTGAGGTTGATTTCAGTTATGTGAGTTGTGGTTAGTCTTATTAACCTCATTTTTCTATTCTAGTGCCAGCTAGTTGAGAATTTTTCAGAAATCAAGTGTGGTCTGAATATCTTTCTCTTATCCTTCACTCCTACTCCCTACTCTCTTTTTACAGGTATAAACTTTGTCATGCTCTGAAAACTCTCCTTACCCACAACCAAGTCTCTCACATATGTAACCCTACCTTGGCATCTGCTTCTCCTAGAACTACAACTTACCCTTAGGTTTTTACCAAATTTTACTCTCTTTCCTCTCATTCTTGTATGCAAATCTTATTTCTCCCAGTGAATGCCCTTTATTCTTACTCTCTTCACACAGATATTGACTTAGTGCAAGTGATTATTGCATTAACCTGGAGTTTTCAGGTGGTGTCATGAGTTCATTACAGAATTTTTATAGAATAATGTCTCTATCCCATTTCCTAATACATAAGGTCATTTGCTTTTGAGGTTTATTTTTCACTTTAATCAGCCTGACCTTTGTCACCATGGTGAGCTTTCTGTCTTTTCAAGACAGGCTAAGGACTTTTGCCCTTTTGTGACTTTGTCTATTTTGATTTTTGCTCCTACAATTCAACCAAATGGAGGGTCATATTTCCCTGTGTTAGAATGATGACTCCTGCTGCTCCTTTTAATAGCTAGTGCCATGGACTATGAGGGATTGCTGTGATGAGTTGTAAGACAATAGGGAAAAAGAGAAGAAATTAGAAAGAGAAGTTGATTACCACACTTTCTGAGCTATAAAATTTCCTTCTCTGCTCCTCAGGCCACAACTAAAAACACTGTCCATGAGCTCTCCCTGCCAGCACCACAGTGCTCATTTCAGAGTTCCTCAAATAAGCTTCCCCCACACCTCTGTCCCGGTTTTATAGTTCCTGCCTACCCCAACCCCCACTCCGCAGAACAAAACACAGGTGAAACATGCATATTGCCTCATAGTGGGACATTGTGAATAGTTGTTTTGAGACCCTGTTAGAGTCCTCTGGGATGTTACTAGTTTCATTTTGGCAGGCAAACAAGCTGATGGGTTCTGAATGAAAGTACCGTCTGACCTTCTGTGGTGGTGATTCCAACAGCAATTGAGTTTTAAAAGTGATGCTATTTGAACTTGTCCCTCCATGTTCCACTCAAGGGTACATTTAGGACTCAGCAGTATCACTATTGCAATTCATTTTTTAAAGACTTTGCTATAGTTCTTTGGATTATTTCTTCATACATGTAGCTTGGAACTGATCCTAGTATTGTGTTCACTTGTACGCAGACCAGGGTACCTCCTTTTTCTGGGCCCTCATCTCTGGAATTTCCTCCAAGCTCTCCACATTCAAGAGATTTTTTTTTTTTTNAATGATGCTAAAGCTGAAGCTCCAGTACTTTGTCCACCTCATGTGAAGAGTTGACTCATTGGAAAAGACTGATGCTGGGAGAAATTGGGGGCAGGAGGAAAAGGGGACGACAGAGGATGAGATGGCTGGATGGCATCACCAACTCGATAGACATGAGTGAACTCCGGGAGTTGGTGATGGATAGGCAGGCCTGGCATGCTGCGATTCATGGGGTTGCAAAGAGTCGGACACGACTGAGCGAGTTAACTGAAACATTTATTAATGCTATTGTTTTTTAACTTAGTGACTACCTAATATTTTATCACTGGAAACTACATGAAAGGTAGTATAGAATAGTGGACTGTAGAATCAAACTTCTCGGCTTCAAATTCAAGCTCTGCTACTTTTAGCTGTAGCTATGTGATCTTGGGCTAGTTATTTTCTCTCCCTGTGCCTCAGTTTCCTCGTGTATACAAAGGGGGTAGTAATATACTTCATAGGTTTTTGGTGAGGATTATATCTATTAAAATATGCAAAGCAATTAGAACAGTGCCTACTAGTAAGTTAATTATGTAAATAATGATTGCTATTGTTAACACTACTTATTAAAATAGTTGACTAACCCCACTGTTAGTCTTCAGGGTGATTCCTGATATTTTTCTATTGTAATAAGCCCTCTGGAGAATATCCTTCACACAGACTTTTCTGTGCAGCTGTGATTATTTCCTTAAGATAAATACAGTGAAATGGAATCATCTTTCAAGGGGAAAAAACATCATTGAGACCTTGATGTATACTCTTAATTGCTTTATGGAAAGCATGTACTAGTTTGCTCTTTATCTGGCACGGTTTGAAAGTGTCATTTTTTATCCCAAGTATTAAAATTAAATCTAGATAAATTTTATTTCATCTACCCTAATCTTCATTTCCTGGAAATGCTCAGAAGTTTACTGTTGTTACTGTGAAAAGACTGGCATATTATTTTTAGAAGTTTCAGATGCTTGAACTACTCTAGAAACTGGTTGAGATAGCTGATTTGTCTCCTGCCAGTTTGTGTTGTAAAGAATTCACTGAAACACTAGATTAACTGCTTTCTAACATTAAGATTCTATATTACAGTTGATTAGTATGTGTTACATCAGTTAGAATGTATGTAGAGTCTTTCTTATTGAGAGACCTGTTCTCCCCTATCAAGTGACTGAAATTAGAGAGAAGTGTGCATTTCTCTCATAATAGTCTGTTGAGAGCTGTCCTTAGAGGTGGGTGGGTTCTTTTTATCTTCCACATACAGCTTCCCTACCTGGTCCATAGTGACTTCTCCAGTTGTTGACATTTCCCCCCAAACAGGAGGGCAGTGAGGAGGGGTGCTGAAATGAAAAGTCAAGGAGAGCTAGACTTTTTCTTTCAGTTTGTGACTTAGGAAATCTGTCACTTTCTTTTAGCTGCAAGAGAGGCTGGGAGAGGTCTCTAAGCACATAGACACAGTGGTAGTGGTGCCCAGTTGCTCAGTTGTGTCCGACTCTTTCGCAGTCCCATAGACTGTAGCCCGCCAGCTGCTTCTGTCTGTGGGATCCAGGCAAGAATACTGGAGCAGGTTGCCATGCCCTCCACCAGACACTCTTCTCGACCCAGGGATCAAATTCGTGTCTCCTGCATTGGCAGGTGGAATCTTTGCCACCGTGCCACCTGAGAAACCCACATAGACATAGACTCAGCTGAAATTCAGTGAGGGGAAAGTCCTGTTTTTAAAAGGGGTAAGGACAAGATGAATACTGGAGGTCAGTCATGCATCTTTGCCACAAGACGAAAGAAAGATAGTGCTAAGTCAAGTCTGAGACAAAAAGCACTTCAAATCAATAAGATAAAGATCCATGACCTTTTAGAAAAGTTGAACGTTACAAGTGGCTTGCAGTTATTGACAAACAGTTCAACTTTGCTCATAATTTTTTTTAATTGCAAATTAAAAATAGGATTAAGATATTTTTCATCTACTGAATGTATAGTGATATCCTTTGTTGGAAAGGTCTGGAGATGTAGACAACTAAAAGATTGAATATTTTTGGAGGACAGTTTAGAACAATAGACCAAAAATGCCTATATGTTTTAATCTATAGGTTTCAGAAACATTCAGATGTATATGTACATGGATATTCATCATACATTGCTTGTACGTTTGAAAAACTTGAAACAGACTAAATGTTTGTTACTAGAGAACCCCTCCTGTGTTATTCTATTCACGTACATAGCTATAATATTCAGAACTTGATGTGTATACGTTATCGACATGAAAAGTTAAGCTATTTAGTAAGCAAATGTAGATAAAAATTGCTCAGAAGAACATAGAGTCTGCTCTGGCTTTTTCTGGTGGGTGAGAACTTTCTTCATTTTATATACTGCTTTCAGTCTTTCAATGTGTCATATTTTTTTAAATGAAACAGCAAAACAAAGCAACAAGTGTCACTCACTGTCCAAAACCTTGATTAGTTACTTGTGGGAATTTCACCAACTACATGCTGTCTCATGCTCATCTATCTACTTTGTCTTTTTCTCGGTCCATCTTTTTTTTCTTCTTCTTTGTTTTTAAATCAACTTTATTGACATTAAATTCAGGCATGATAAATTGTATCCCTTCAACATGTACAATTTGTAAGCTTTAACAGATGTGCACACCTGTGAAATCAAGATACAGAACATTTTCACCATCTTCAAGCGATTGTGCACGTGTTGCTGTCCATGCCTCCTTGGCTCCTGGCCACAGGCATCCACTCCGTGCTTTGTGTCATTGTTTTCCCCTCTCCTAGAAGTTCATATAAATGCCTTCACATTTTATGTGGCCTTTTATGTTTAGTTTTGCACTTAGCATGATGCTTCAGAGATTCATCATATTGTTGCATGTGTTAGCAGTTTGTTGCTTGTTGATGAATATTCCTGCTGTGAGCTTCCTCTATATTGTGTATTCATTCATCTGTCAATGGACAAGTTTATGTTGTATCCAGGTATTGGCTGTTGTGGATAAACTGTCTAAAATGTTTTAAAAAGTAGTTGTATGCTCCCACCAGCATGTATGAGAGTTCCACTTGTTCCCATTCTTGCTGACATTTGTTATTGTTGGCTTTTTAAGTGTTAGACCTAATGGGTGTGTAATGGTATCTTACTGTGGTTTAAATCTACGTGTCTCTTATGACTAAGGGTGATGAGGATCCTTTGATGGGTTTATTAATTATGCATATATCTTCTTCTGTGAAGTGTGTCCAGATCTTTTCCTCACTTTCAAAATTGAGCTGTTTGTCTTATTATTGACGTGTAACAGTTATTCTGATATTTTAGATACCACAGATCATCAGATGTAAGTTATAAATATCTTCTCCCCAGTGTGTGATTTTTGTTGTTGTTGTTTATCTGAATCACTTGTAATGTCATCAGTGTCATTGTTATAGATTATTTTATCAAACTAAGGAGGACTTGTCCTTTCAAAGGAAATGTGAGATGATGAAATTATATCAGAATATGAACTTACATATTCACTTCTGGACAGTTCTCCTGATCTGGGGATTCCACTTAATGAATCACAACACTACTTAACACAATGTTTTGTTAAATCAGAGCTAGAGAACAGTGACCATGGCAGTAAAATATACCAATATATAAATCTCTCTCTCTGTTACCAAGCAATAGTTACCTGTGTTTCGCGCGCTCGCGCGTGTGTGTGTGCACGCATGCATTCGGTCACTCAAAAGCTGTCTTCTAAACTAACTTCATTTTCCGCTAAAATAACTTCTTTTTCCTTCCCTTTTTCTTATTCTTCTCCTGCTTTAAATACCTAGCACAGTGTTGTACATTCTGTGAAGAAGGACTGGTTCTCAGTATTGAAACTTTAAATTATGAGCAGCATAGTGACTTGATTTCCGTTTAGAACAAGAGTTAAAGAGGTTTTATAAGACTAAGGCTTTTGGTCTAGGACAGAGATTAGCAGACTGTGGCCTCGAGGCTAAAATCCAGTTTGATGCTTGTTTCTATGAATAAAGTAAGTGAATATGTTGCGTGTTTTCTGTGGCTACTTTCGCACTGCAGTGGCAGATTGGAACTGTTGCACCAGTGACCGTCCAGCCCACAGAGCCTAAAATATTTACTGTGTGGCCCCTTACAGAAAAACTTCACTGACCTCTTGTCTAGGGAGAAATAGGTCTATGAACTTGTAGGCAGCAGTAAAATGAGTCATTTCTGTCTGGGGGAAAACTCACGTTTCCTCAGAGACTGTACTGAGGCACCACTCATGATGATAAGGCAGGATGCTATCCAAGAAATTGGAACTTGTCCAGACCTTCTCTCTTAAAAAGTGTAATATAGTCATTAAAGTTGCATTGTGAGCACAATACTCATCACAGTCAGAAAAAGGCACTTTTTATAGTGTACTCAAGTAAGTCGTGTAGATTTATGTATTCCCTCCATTGCCTTTTTTTTCCCCTTGTGAGAGTACTGTTTTATTATATTTAGGTACAGAATTTTGAAAACAGATCTCTAGTTTTCTTGCCATCTTTTCTTTTTTTTTTTACTTGCAAGATATTTGCTTTACAACATTGTGCAGATTTCTGTCCTACATCAACAGGAGTCAGCCAGAGATATACATACTCCTCTCCCTCTTGAACCCCCCATCTCCCACCCCATCCCATGCCTCTGTGTCCCCCATTGCCTTCTAAAGACACTTTGTAAAGCCCTCTCCTTTCTGTCTATCTCTGTTCATTCTTGTAGCCAGCCCCTCCATGCCCTGAGAGTAATGCTACAGAAGTGAGACGTCAAGCAGTGTATCAGAGAACCCAGGATGAGTGGGAATGGGGAGGTGATCTGCAGAGGGAAATTATCCAAGAAATATGAGAGGCTTTGTTTGTTGTTGGTATGGGGAGGATTTGAAAAACCCTACGGATATTTGCCCTTCTAGTAGCCACCTCTTTCTAAGATAAATGAGAGTGACGTTAAGAAAGCAATAAGGATTTCTCATGATCTTACTCACCGAATGTTGTATTATGTGGTGAGTATTTTTATTGGTAGGACTAATTAGAGAATCTCACTAATTTCTGTGTCTTTTATCTGTGTTTTTCCAGTGTTTATTTTAAATCTGTCTGCTGTGTCATTTGTGGCTTCAGTGAAATGCTTCAAGGGTCCTTGTTCTTTAAATCAGTATTCAGTTTTCCTTACCTTCTTGTTCATCAGTTATTTATTGACCTGTGGTTACTTGAAATTCTCCTACCTCAAAAACAAACAGAGTTTTGTGTAATTAAATGGAATTTTTGTAGATAATTGCAGTCATTATTGAATAACATTTGAGACATAAATACCAGGTACCTTAATGTTTCTTTATCTTAGAGACACTGTATCATGACCAATCTCATTATTAAGTCTGAAATTTCAGACTCTAGTCTTGTGAGAAGTTGCTTTTCTTTTAATGTTATCAGATAGCCAAACTATTAGATATAATTAATTATGACCTAAGAGTTGAATTAGGATGAGATAACTTAGTGTATAATCATATGTGAAGAGGACTTACTTCATTAATATTCTTTCTTCCCAATTTATGTTCATTAGAAATAATATTTAAATAGAAATATCTTTCTTAATACACAAATTTATTAAAATAGGATTGTTAATAGGGACACATTTACTTACTTGGTAAGAACAGTTAACTGTGATTATTGTCTTAATCTCAAATGAGATATATATGAAACTGTTATGTTTGCTAAGAAGATTTGTGCAAATTTAAGAGATTTTTAATTTTTACAAACCAATAGAAAAATGTACTTATTTTTATTTTGGTTGTTTTCAAAGATGTTTTTAGTAAATTATTAATATATTAAAATGTTACAAGTTTTTCACAGAAACCCTAAGCTAAACATTTTTTAATGTAATTTTTTTTCCTGAGTTATCTTATGAATAACATTTGTTACTTCCAAAGTGCTATCAGTTGCCAGGCCCAGAGATATAAGAGGGGCATAGAATCTGTTCTTTTGGTGGCATTAAGTTGGAAATACACCACGAAGCCTTAATACAAGTTAAGTTAGTTCTGACATATACCATGTATGTTTTTATGAACCTGAACATGTGTATAGTTAGTAGGTAGACAGAAGTGTCTTTAAAAAAAAAAAAAACTGTTGAAGTTATGCATGTTTGTTGAAATGATAGCTGCCCTTTTTTTAGACGTGTTTTATGCCTTGTTGAAATTTTTTAATTTTATTACTTGTTAGTCACTAGTTTGTATGTATTCAGTTGTAGATTTATATAGTAATAGAATGACAACCTTTTTTCCAGCTTTCTATCTAAAATACTTTTGAGGAAGAATCTTTTATTTTTATTTCTATATGTTTCATACTAGACATTTATAAATAAAGGACAACATAGTTGTGTTAATGACTTAATCATCATTTACTATTTCACTTGAAAATTACAAAGAATAATATTCTAGTTAACTTCAGGTGCATACAAATATTATTTTTAATAGCCCAAGAATAGGACTTATATTACTAAATGCTTAAATGCTCACAATATACTCCAATAATTTAAATTTTATTAAATATAGAACTTGGAAAATATACATGAATTATGTGATATAAACACAAATATTTATACATTCCTTTCTTACTGGATTTGACCCTCCTAGCTCTGTTAATGTGTGATTCAGTCACTTAATATGATTTTATAATTCTACACTTACATGCAAGCTGTGGTTTTGATCAGGTGTTTCTTTTTTTCTGCTAATGTAAGTTAATTGTTGTAGCACAGCTAGTCTCTGATTATCCATGCTAAGTGAGAAAAGAGTATAGAATAAAAAATTACAATTTTAAAATTAAAAAATCTCAGTCAAGGCAGTTTTTAACTTTTTTGTTTACTAGCAATTTCTACAAACACTCCTCCCCCCCTCTTCAAAAAAGTGATATCCTTTCATTTTAATTTCTTATTCTGGTTTCTGTTAGAAGTGCTAAGAATGAATAACTCTTTTCGAAAGACAGGGGTAGAAAGTGAAGTTTTGGATAACCTACATGCTGAGTAATCCTCCTTTGAAATAAAGCAAATGAGTTAAGGATTTCATAGAATTTTTTTCCTAATTTATTTCAGGAGTAGTTTGACCTCCCCCCCCCCCAAAAAGCAGCTACTATAGAAAAGACCATATTATAAATATTTTCATATTCTGTCTATGACCCATAAGTACTCAAATAATCCTATTTAATTAAGCAGTTTTTCTGATTCTACTCATTTTGAATCAAATAATTGTTGAAATGTTCTGCAAAGCCTTGGTTATATTATTAGTATATTAGAGGGAATTTTATTGTCATTTTTCAAGGATTTCACTTAAATAAAAATTCTTATTGTGTCCTGTTCTTATTGTAGTCATAGAAGAGAAATCTTTTAGCCTTGCCATCAAGTTGAAATTGCCCTTTAGATTTCTCATGTTTATAACCTCAGTAATCCTAGCTAGTAAAACAAAAACTTCATAAATATTCAAAAGGCAGCCTGGACCAGATCAAACAGTTTCAGTTACATGCCACATTGTCCTGCTGGAGATTCATATTTTTATTTATGTTCCCTACCCACCATTTGATATGGCTGTCACAGATCTTCAAAGCTTAGAATGAATTGTAGTATTTAGATTTCTAAAATTCCATTATCAGAAGTTATTTTATCTTATATAAGTTTATCTGTGTAAGAGTTTTTTTTTTAACCTATATTCCTTTGCAATCAATAAAGTTTCTAAACCTTTTAGAGTTTTGTAGATAGTTGGCCACAGCAAATTGTGTTCCTAAATTTCCCCATAGAGTTCTTGTAGAACCATACAACTAGTAATGTTCATTAATTATCACCAACATTATAATACATCATTCACTGAACTTCCTTAGATCCTTTTGACACCATTTCTTCTTAAAAGTAACATAAAACCAAAGAACTCTGAAGGTAATCACACAATTTTTTTGTCTTGCGGTTTGAGCTGTATTAAAACTTAAAGCAGCACTTCCAAATGGCCACTTGCCACTGTAACTATTGGTCAGATGACCTTAAAGCAACATTAAATTTGTATATATTGTAACTTGAATTGAAAATCTTCTGGGAGGGGAAAAGAGAAGACTGCTCTTGTAAAGCTGGCTTAAATGACTTTTAATACTTGATTATGTATGTTGACATTTTGTCCACTGTTTAGCATTCCCTTTTGATTTATGCCATGCTGAATTACATGTAGATCATTGTTTTTTAAATATTTTGAAAAAAGGAAGTTACAGTTCATTTTCTTAAACTCTTAACAAGTTTAAAATTAGAGTTTCATGAAGGAAAATTTCTGAGTATTCTAATGGCTTTTTTAAACAAATGATTTATTTGCTAGGTAAGTTCTCTTCTACGCTTTATGAGACTGGTGGCTGTGATATGTCACTTGTGAATTTTGAACCAGCAGCAAGAAGAGCGTCCAATATCTGGTATGTGTGAAGTTGTGTTAGGGGAGTTTATGTACTTGCATAATAAGTTTGCCATTTTTAAAGTTTGTAAACCTTGAGATAGAAGAGTTGTTTATATTGGCTTAAATAAATTCACATTATGCATTGGTTACCAAAAAGTAGAACTTTCTACTGTGGAAAAAAAGAAAGCCATTATTAAAAGCTATTACATGTTTTTGTTTTTTGTTTGCTATTATGTGTTTTTTAAAATTAAGTAAAAATTTCCTATAGGTCTTACTGTGGGATAGTGGTTCCCACAATTTCAAATTTAACTCTCTATATATTGCATGATGGAAGAAACTTATTAGAAAAACATTTACACAACTATGTTCAAACCCATCAATTCTCTTTTTTGGTGTAATTTCAAATTTTTATTTCTGTGTGAGATTTCAGCCAATTGTCTTTTTAAATGATCGTCTTTCATTTTGTTTTAAAACATGTTTACCAACTATAAAGACGAGGAATTTCTTAAAATATGACTTATGTGTTGCATTTAATTTCTTTTCTCTCCTTCCCTCAGGAAGAAATTATGTAAGATAACAGAAGTTTGGAGGAAAGCAAATAAGAAATAGAAACCTTGATCATATAACACAGTTATAATTTAGAATGTGTTAAAATTTTTCTGAAAATTTTACTAATCTGTTCAAATTGCTGTATTGAAACTCATTGTTGGTTGGTTAGCTCACTTATTTTTCCCACAAGGGTCATTTTATTTTTATTTTAGGACTTCTGTTTAATCACAGGACACTTATTTAAATGTTATATATCTATGGGCAGTTCAGTTTTTTCAGTTTTGAGGGGCTTTTTTTTTTTAATTTAAATTTTATTGTTTTACTTTACTGTATTGGTTTTGCCATACATTGACATGAATCTACCACAGGTGTGCATGAGTTCCCAACCCTAAACCCCCCTCCCACCACCCTCCATATCATCTCTGGGTCATCCCAGTGCACCAGCCCCAAGCATCCTGTATCCTGTATCAAACCTAGACTAGTGATTCGTTTCTTACATGATAGTATACATGTTTCAATGCCATTCTCCCAAATCATCCCACCCTCTCCCTCTCCCACAGAGTCCAAAAGTCAGCAAAAGAGACACAGATGCAAAGAACAGACTTTTTTGAGGGGCTATTTAAAACAATAAGATCTTGTGGTCACTTAGCATGAGCATTTAAAAAACTGTACTCTTTAAGCTCTTTTAGTACTGTTTCAGAGTTTACCCCCTCAGATTGAATTGGGGTGTTTAGACGATTTTGTAACTGGAAGCAACAGGAGGATGGAGCACTGAGAACAATTATGTTTAACATAATTCAAGATGAGAACAATTCCTTACACCATAATGTGTTAAGGTCTCAAGTTTTGAAATCTAAACTTGAATGAACTATGGAAACTGAATTGTCATGTTCTAGACTATCATATAGATTAAATTTATTGTGGCTCCTGGCAATATGTTAATTGCTTTCTTAAACAATTTTCACAGGAACCTTAAAATCAGTTCAGTCGTGTCCGACTCTCTGTGACCCCATGGACTTCACCACACCAGGTTTCCCTGTCCATTACTAACACCCAGAGTTTACTCAAACTCATGTCCATTGAGTTGATGATGCCATCTAACTATCTCATCCTCTGTTGTCCCCTTCTCCTCCCGCCTTCAATCTTTCCCAGCATCAGGGTCTATTCAAATGAGTCAGTTCTTCACATCAAGTGGCCAAAGTATTGGAGTTTCAGCTTCAGCATCAGTCCTTCCAATGAATATTCAGGACTGATTTCCTTTAGGATAGACTGGTTGGATCTCCTTGCAGTCCAAGGGACTTTCAAGAGTCTTCTCCAACATCACAGTTCAAAAGCATCAATTCTTTGACGCTCAGCTTTCCTTATACGTCCAACTCTCACATCCATACATGACTACTGGAAAAACTATAGTTTTGACTAGACAGACCTTTGTTGGCAAAGAAATATCTTTGCTTTTTAATATGCTGTCTAGGATGGTCATAACTTTCCTTCCAAGGAGTAAGTGTCTTGTAATTTATGGCTGTAGTCACCATCTGCAGTGATTTTGGAAATCCCCAAAATAAAGTCTGTTTCCATATTTTAAAAATCTATTTGCCATGGAGTGATGGGACCAAATGCCATGATCTTAATTTTCTGAATGTTGAGCTTTAAGCCAGTGTTTTCACTCTCCTCTTTCACTTTCATCAAGAGGCTGTTTAGTTCTTCTTCACTTTCTGCCATGAGGGTGGTGTCATCTGCATATCTGAGGTTATTGATATTTCTCCCGGCAATCTTGATTCCAGTCTAGCATTTTTCATGATGTACTCTGCGTGTAAGTTAATTAATCAGGGTGACAATGTACAGCCTTGATATACTCCTTTCCCGATTTGGAACTCAGTTCTAACTATTGTTTCTTGATCTGCATACAGATTTCTCAAGAGGCAGGTCAAGTGGTGTGGTATTCCCATCTCTCTAAGAATTTTCAGAATNTAATCAGTCTGATTTTGGTATTGACCATCTGGTGATGTCCATGTGTAGAGTCTTCTCTTGTGTTGTTGGAAGAGGGTGTTTGCTATGACCAGGGTGTTCTTTTGGCAAAACTCTATTAGTCTTTGCCCTGCTTCATTCTGTACTCCAAAGCCAAGTTCGCCTGTTACTCTAGGTGTTTCTTGACTTCCTAATTTTGCATTCCAATCCCCTATGATGAAAAGGATATCATAGGGGTGTTTTGGAGTGTTTAGTTCTAGAAGGTCTTGTAGGTCTTCATGGAACTGTTCAACTTCAGCTTCTTCAGCATTACTAGTTGGGGCATAGACTTCAATTACTGTGATGTTGAATGGTTTGCCTTGGAAATGAACAGAGATCATTCTGTCATTTTTGAGATTGCATCCGAGTACTGCATTTCGGACTCTTTTGTTGACTACGATGGCTACTCTATTTCTTCTAAGGGATTCTTGCCCACAGTAGTAGATATAATGGTCATCTGAGTTAAATTCACCCATTCCAGTCCATTTTAATTCACTGATTGTTAAAATGTTGATGTTCAGTCTTGCCATCTCCTGTTTGACCACTTCCAATTTACCCTGATTCATGGACCCAATAATACTCCAGGTTTCTAAGCAATATTGCTCTTTATAACATCGAACTTTACTTCAATCACCAGTCACATCCAGAACTGGGTGTTGTTTTTGCTTTGGCTCCATTTCTTCATTCTTTCTGGAGTTATTTCTCCTTTGATCTGCAGTAGCATATTGGGCACTTACTGACCTGGGGAGTTTATCTTTCAGTGTCCTATCTTTTTGCCTTTTCATACTGTTCATGGGGTTCTCAAGGCAGGAATACTGAAGTGCTTTGCCATTCCCTTCTCCAGTAGGCCACATTTTGTCAGAACTCTCAGAAACATGACCCTTGCCTAACTCAGTGAAACTATGAGCCATGCTGTGTAGGGCCACCCAACCTTGTGCTAGAAGTACTCTTATCTTGTGAGGAAACTGAAGTATTAAAAGGTTAGATAAAGGTCCAAGATCTCATTCAGTTGAGGAAGAGGTTTGAATATAAATACTCTGACCCACAGGCTATGTGCCTTATCACAACCCTAGGAAAATTTGACTTTGTATTTTGAAGTTTACATGGAAAAGTAAAGACAGTGTAAATATCATATAATTGTTCATATTTTTATTGTTCATATTGTTCATATATTGTTCATATATTTTTATTTCTACTACTTGACAAACTGTTTATTCTCTAAAGTATTTTTCATTTTATTTTAGTGACACGGATTCTCATGTATCCAGTTCTACCTCAGTTCGATTTTATCCACATGATGTGGTAGGTTTTCCTTTATTTTTATAAAATGATATATTTTCATTTTATTACTGAAAAATGATGAGGTTACATAATATTGATTTTGTTGAAAGCTATGGCAAAATCACCTTTGCTGTTCCATAATGGATCTCTTCTCATAAGTCCTTTGTTAAGAAATAAATATAAAACACCATAAAGTTGGATTAGCTATATATGAATGTTTAATTATACTTCTGAGGGTTTGTAAAAGTCTTATTTACTCACCAATGTCATAATCTAGGCATGCCATTTTAAAACTTCACTCTGAAGATTATGGTTTTGGTTTATAGCTAACTGATTTGGTACTTACCTAGCTGTTGGTTAACTATTAGTTATTTTTATATCAGTGTGTATGTCTGTGTGTGTGTGTGTGTGTGAGTGGAGAGCTTAGTGACATTATTGCTCAATTGAAAAAAACATACAAGATACAGTGGGTATATTTTAAAAGATAACAAAGATAGCACTGCCTTTGTGTGATATATATAAAGATGTATATATTGAGGTTAAAAATAAAGTAGATGAAATCCTTATAAACAATATATAAGAGATATTTAGATAAATTTAGTGCCAAAGGGATTAATTATAATGTTTGCTCAAGTCCTTTGTGTTAAATGGCATAGTAGTATTTTCTACCATTAAATGGTGTGAGAGCCTTGAGATAGCACAATTCTGGCTAGTGCCATGCTAGATGTAGTCAACTTTTGATTCTTTCAGAGGAAGGAGAAACTGGTGAACAGGTGAGTGGATAAGTTGAACCTGAAAGAAACATAATGTGGTAATATCCTGTATAGCCTCAGCTGAGCAGTCTGCCAAGATAAAAATAAATACGTATGGGAGGGATTTGAAAACAGCAGTAACGACGTTGAGAGAGTGTGGGAAGAATTGAGCGTTGAAGGCACTGAATCCAGAGCAGAGGAGCTTAGGGTTAACATAGTAGTGAGCTTCACAGCTTAATGAAAAAAGAGAAGCGGGGGACACCACTAATCATTCTTATAGGTCGTGGGATGGATCCACCAGCTATACAGCCATAAAATGCTAAAATTTCAAATACTTCGTAATAAAATCTTTCCAAAAGCCCCATCAGTTGATTTGCTTTGTTGTAGTTTTCTTCCTTTGTCACCTTCTGTAGTTTCTAATGATCATAAAGTATCCACAAGAGTAGACTAGTATAGAGAATTAAGGTGGTTTTGATATTCTGCAAGCTGATTGGGTAGCCCTTGAATCATGACTTGGTTAAAGATATTTTAAGCCTTTCAGTGCTGATTTTCTTTTAGCTTTCTCTTCCACAGATCCGACTGAACAGACTATTGACCATCGACACAGATTTATTGGAACAACAAGACATTGACCTAAGCCCTGATTTGGCAGCTACTTATGGTCCAACAGAAGAAGCTGCTCACAAAGTTAAACACTATTATCGCTTTTGGATCTTGCCTCAGCTGTGGATTGGCATTAACTTTGACAGACTCACACTTTTGGCCCTGTTTGATAGGTGAGAATGTAGATTTTAGTTTTAAATTGAAATGTTTCAAATTACCCATTGAGTATTTGACTTGGTTTCCATGTTGGAAAGTGTTTTCCATTTTAGAAATCATTTTTATCATTAAGAATCATGCAACTGTATTTAAAAGCCAGAGAATATTAGGTGTTAATGGCCATAAGGTTATACATATTATATTGACTCTTATTATAAAAGGTTTAAGAGGAAGTTTCTTTCCCTACTTCTTGTGACTAGTCTTAATAGTAAACAGCAGTAGTTAGTTATGAACTTGGTGGCCAAATGCTGCTTCTAGTTTACTCCAAGGAGTAAAAAAGGCTGGACTTACTCTTCCACCTGAAACAATGAAAAACAGATAAAATTCATGAACCAGTGGTTTTCAAGACACGGGAGATAAGACAGAAAAAGACGGTGACTTCTGAGATAGGAAGCAAGTTATGAGCCCTGCAATTGCCCAGCTTACCGCCTAAAGAGAGTTCCCAGGTTGTGATCCTGAAGTAGAGTCCAGCAGACTTCCTGAGTTGAGGAGATGGAGCTAAGAGTCCAGGGAGACTAGAGCAACTTGAGTCTGTCAGGATCGCTGCTCGGAGAGAAACTCAGAGATGTGTAGTGGATCCCCTCACTATTTAGCAGAGTATTGGTAAGAGAATGTATGAGGAGACTAGGCCAGGGGAGAGAATCATGTAAAAGAAATAGAGGCACAGTGCCTGGCACACAGGGCTGGGAATGGTGCCTGTCCTCGCCTGCTGGGCTGAAGAAACTGATAATAATTCATATTTTATGGTGCATTATATAGAGTACTCAGGAAAGTCCTGCCTTAGAAGTGGGAGTACTTAGCCCTAGTATGGACAATGTTCCAGACCCACCTAGCAGGTCATAAAAGCAAGACTTGAAAGGATCCAACTGTTTCCAGGTAGCGTAGCAAAGCTCAAGAAGATTTATAGAAATTCAGAAATTCTCACCACATAAAAAGTTGAGGTTCACAAGGTCTGGCATCCAGAGTGTACCAAGCATACAAAGAAATGACACAACGTGATTTATAATGAGGGAAATATTGAGTCAGTCGAAACCAGCCTTTAGCTATCACTGATATTAGAATTAGCAAAGACATTAAAGTTTTAACTATTCTTTGCATGTTAATAAAAGTTAAGTAGACATATGGAAAATGCAAAGGAAAAAAACCCAAATTTGAACTTGCAGATGAAAACTAAAATGTCTGAGGTGAAAAATACAGTGGATGAAATTAATGGTAGATTAGACATTACAGAAGAAAATATTAATGAAGTTGAAAGCATGGCAGTAGAAACTATTGAAAGTGAAACAAAAGAAAAAGAATTCTCCTCCCTCCCTCCCCTCAACAAAATGAAAGTATGCTCTGGGAGAGAGAGAGAGAAAAAAAATTTTGAGGAAGTTAATGGTGGAAAACTTTACAAATTCAATGAAAACTATTGAAGAATCTCCTTGAACCTCAAGTTACAAGAAACATGAAAAAAACTATAGCAAGGTACATAGTTGTTCAAAACTAATAATAAAATTTTTTAAAACTTCAAGAGGAAAAAAATACAGTTTGTAGAGGGGAACAAGGATAAGGAAGACATCCGACTTGTTGTTGGAAAAATCCAAATAAGATAATGGAGCAGCATTTTTAAAGTATTGAAGGGAGAAAAAGCTCAACCTGGAATTCTGTAGCTAGCAAAACTTCAGAAGCCAGGATGAAATAAAGATATTTTCAGACTAGAAAAAACCGGAAAGAATCTTTTTCAGGCAGATCCATAGTACAATATAGTACTAGATTTCTTTTAGTCAGAAGGATAATAATACGAACTGGAAATATGGAGCCACCCAAGGAAACAAAAGATGAATGCAAATGTTAACTACACGAATAAATATATAAGATTTCTTCTTACTAATTAAATCTTTTTGAGACGTAATTGGATGTTTAGACAAAAATAATAATGATATATATTGTGTGATTTATAGCATAAGTAAAAGTAAATTTCATGATAATAATATCATAACTTTTATCAAGATAAACTATATTCTAGGCCATAGTATGTCCTTTACTCCAGAAAAGGACATTTGAAAGTATACTACTATAACTTTCTTACACTATATGTGAATTGATACAAGTTTATTTGAGTTAGACTATCAAAACAAAAGAGTTATAAATGGTAAGTTAAAAATATATAAAGGAGATAAAATAGACTTATAAAAATTATTCTCTTAATCTAAAATAAGGCAGAAAAAGAGATTAAAAACAGATTGACCCAAGATAAATGACAAGGTGATAGTTGGGAAAAGTCAGAAATTGTCAACTTGGAGAAAATAGCAAGACTCAATTCTTTGCTGCCTATAAGAAATGCACTTTAAATATAAAAGTAGAAAAGATAGATCATCCTAACACTAATCAAAGTCGGAATAGCTGAATTAATATCAGACAAGGTAGATTTCAGAGCAAAGAAAATGTTCTTTTTACTCCAAGATAAAAGGAGGTGGTTGTATAATGATAAGGGGTTAGTTAATCCATAGGATTTAACCATTCTAAATGTTTCTACATCTAAACAATNCTGCAGTGATTTTGGAGCCCCCAAAATAAAGTCTGACACTGTTTCCACTGTTTCCCCATCTATTTCCCATGAAGTGATGGGATCAGATGCCATGACCTTCGTTTTCTGAATGTTGAGCTTTAAGCCAACTTTTTCACTCTCCTCTCTCACTTTCATCAAGAGGCTTTCTAGTTTTTCTTCACTTTCTGCCATAAGAGTGGTATCATCTGCATATCTGAGGTTATTGACCATGGGGTCACAAAGAGTCGGACACAACTAAACGACTAAGCAGATAGGCTTAGAGAGGCTGCACTGAGCTTCCTGCGAGTTCCTGTTCATACATGGAATGAAGCATGGAGCTTGATTTCAAGGTTCAAGCCTATGTTTCTAGTAGTGTCCATTCACATACTGAAATTGATAAATACCCCCATTACATGCTCAGACTTGAAACAGATCACAATGAAAGGCACCACCCAGAGCTATCATTAAAAATTATAGTATAACTTCTGCCATTGCGCTTTCCTTCCATGAGCCAGACTGTGCCCCAACATTGCACATTTACCCCAGTAAGTGCTCAGGCCAAAACTAAGGTCTGCATTATAATAAGATTATTTCATAACCAAAAGGGTAAAGCAACACTCAATTCTTCAACTCCTGCTTAAAAGGATTTGTTTGTGTCTTAGATAAAGGGTGTGCCTGCAGCATTGCCATGGAAGTGGTTATGGACCACCATGACTTAACAAAGAACTCATGAGTGGAGATTTTACAAAGTACAGGGGTCCAGCCCCCAGCCCACAACCACCTAACCAGAATTCTGTTGCTGGTGTTTGGCCTTGGTACATAATTAACAACACTCATGAGTTAATCTTGTTGAAATGACTGGAATGAGGTGAGACCAAGGTCTTCTCTTCCACCAATAGACCTTAAGCCAGGGCCCACCCTCCCAATAGTTTTGTATACTCATAACCGTCCATCTTCCGTACTCCCTCCATTCTTTTTTCCTTGACATCCTCATACTCACAATTCCTAGACTAGAAGACATCTCCAAGGGGCAAACTGTTCAGAGTCATTTTTAAAATGTCATTGCAAATGTAAGCACTTCTGGCCTCACATAAGAAACAAGGGGAAAAAATGGAGTGCTAATGGCAGTGATAGTTTAAGGAACTCGATTTATTCCCAGGAGCTCCATTCATCAAATATCACTATAACTTTATTGCCTATTCACCAGAAATCATTACATTTTGGTAGTTTTTGAATTCCATTACCCAGGGCCATAAAATTCCCTCTAATAAGAAATCATGACTGTCAAGTCCGTTCTGATTAAAAAGAATGACAGATGATCTGCAGCCTTGGAGATGATGTTTTTGGCTGCTGGTTACTACACATAAGAAAGATGGTTAAGTGATTATAAAAGGAAATCCATAGGTCCAATTATAGGCCTCACATCATAAATAATTTTAAAGGCAACTAATCTGCACTTTCCGTGTCTTTTATTGTTTGTGTAGAATTCCTTGAATTGCCTCCACCCCAAGGTATTTCAGTTCTCTGCTTCATGTAAAGTACCTTTTAAAAATCTCACCAGCCATATATAACACCTTGACCATAAAACTTATGAGTTAGATTCCGTCCTACTAATAACCTAGAATGCTTGTGTATCATGAGGCACCACCGACTTATCAAACAAGAAAATGGTGATAGGTGCTCCTTCCTCCTTCCTGTTTTACTTTCATAGTATTTGAGAGAGACTGGAATCTCTTGGTTAAAAAAAAATGTCTCCATAATTATTTAATTTTTTAATAGAATCTCCCAAAGTGCTTGTTGGTACTGTTACTTATTATTTTACTTATTATATGTCATGTAATAATACAATAGTATTCTCAAAAGAGGGCTTCCCTGGTGGCTCAGAGGTTAAAGCATCTGCCTCCAATGCAGGAGACCCGGGTTTGATCCCTGGNTCAACCCTGGGATTTCTTTGGAAGGAATGATGCTAAAGCTGAAACTCCAGTACTTTGGCCACCTCATGCGAAGAGTTGACTCACTGGAAAAGACTCTGATGCTGGGAGGGATTGGGGGCAGGAGGAGAAGGGGACGACCGAGGATGAGATGGCTGGATCGCATCACTGACTTGATGGACACAAGTCTGAGTGAACTCTGAGAGATGGTGATGAACAGGGAGGCCTGGTGTGCTGCAATTCATGGGGTCGCAAAGAGTCGGACACGACTGAGCGACTGAACTGAACTGAAGCTGGTCTAGGATAGAGGTGGGGCATGGTGATAACAGAATATAAAATTAATTTTAGATTTTTACTTAATATGTGTAACTACTCTTCATATCAAGATTTTTTTCAAACTTAGAGAACAAGTTCAAGTACTGCAATTTAAGATTCAGTCTAGTAAAAATTAATGCACTGAAATTTAATGTGATTATTGGTTTACAAGAATTCAGTGAGCCCTATTAGCTCCATTTTTAAGTAATTGTCTCCATATTATAAGTAAAAATTTTAGGTTTGTCATAAATAATTCTTGGTATTCTTTTTGATGATTAATACAAGATAAACAGAGAATAATAGGGTTGAAAGGGTTGTGAGAAAGGGCTCATAGCATCCTTCCTTGATTCATGTACCCAGTAGCATTCACTGTGCTTACTATGTGCCTAGTTCTGTGCTAAGTACCATTTTCTGCTTTTAAGTTACCAGTATGTTAACTGTGGTTAACAAGTTAACTGATGCTCTTAACTGAGAGTGAACAGAGGGAATGAAGGCTGTGAAAACAGAGAATTACAGGTATATGAACTAAGACATTATCCTCTTCAGCCTAAAGGGATTAGAGAAGATTTTCCAAGGGAGTGGTTTTTTACCAAAATTTGAAGGAAAGTAGGAATTAGCTAGTTGAAACACGGGGTGAAGAACCATTGAGTTGTAAAGAAAGTGTGTTGTGTACAGGAAGCAGCAAATAATTTGGAATTGCTGGAAATTTGGGTACATGAGAAAAGATGGCCTACAGTAAGGCTGGAAAGGTAAGCAGCGACTGGATTTTGAAACATCTTTTGTCCCGAACGTATTGGGTGGAGATGGAAGACCATCAGAATAATTTGCGACAAGGCAAGGAAATGCTCAGTGTTGCATTTTAGAAAGATTACTTGGTCCCCAGTGTGAAATATAAGCAGGTAGGATCAGAAGCAGGGAGTCACTAGTGCTGCTACCTTAAAATGATAAGGGCCTTCATGAAAACTGGGCTCAGTGAAGATACTTGGGAACTCAGTTATTAAAGAGAAAAAAGCCCAAGTAGTATCTGGGAGGACTTCTGGGTGAGTGCATAGTGATACTAATGCACATGCTTTGAAGTCTTTGAGTTTCCTGGGGAAGGGGATTGTTTACATTTAGACACTTTTTTTTGTTGGCATTAATAGGGTGTCCAGGGGTGTATAGTGGGTAGTTATTTGTGGTAATGATGGAAAGATTTAGAATTCATCAGCAAATTAAAGTATAAGAAAAAAGATTACATCCCTGGTTGGCAGGAGAAAATGGACACAGATAGAACCCTGGGAAATGCCAATATTTTAGCAGTGAATATTAAGCAGTGAATGAAACAAAATCCAACAAAGGAAACTTCAGAGGCGGTACAACATGAAAAAATTTTTATTTAATTTGGCAGTTAATAGGACATTGGTGACTTGAGCAAAATAGCTCTTTTTTTTTTTTTTTATTTGGCTGAGAAAACTAGCTAGATTAATAGAAATTTAGATTTGAATTGATATTAAGGAAACGTTTTCTACTCTCTGTAGAATATAGTTGAGAAGCCTGTGTGCATGAGACAATTGTTTCCTGGGTTTTGTTTTCTAAGAAAGATCTGAGGTTTGATTGCATTTAAAAGGGGAGGTAGGAAATTGAGCAGAGAGGGAGATGCTTGATGATGGCCCGGGAAAGAACTAGAGGTAATGAATGAGATCCAAATCCAAGCTGTCCCAGCTACACCATCTAAACCATCCTAGTATAAAGGTTTCAGATCTGTGTTTGGAGAATATGTTTTGGAAAATGGGTCATTATTTGGAAATTGCAGCCATATAAGTTAACAGTGCAGTAAGTTTTCTGATTTTCCAAAAACCAGTTTAACTGTAAATTATGTAGCAGAAGAGCAGCAGTTGTAAAGCTGCCAACTAGTACCTTGTGTCCTAAGACAGGCAGGGAGATATATTTTTTCCTTCTTTCTTGGCCATGGCATTTTATACCAGACTATTTTAGTTTTAGATGTTCCCCACTGTAATAGAATAAGTGTGCAGATTTGGTTATGTAAATGAGTAAAGATTATATACAAAAATTTTATCATAGCAGTGTTTATAACAGCAAAAGCTGTAAATGACCCAATATTTGTCATTTGTGACTAGTTAAATTAATTATGGTATAGCCCCACAGTGGAATACCATACAATCATGAAAATGAATAAAAATAGATTTTTATGTGCAAATATGTGATTTCCAAGATGTATTATTTTTCATTTTTTCCAAGCTGTATTGACATGTAGTTGACAAAAATTAAGATATTTAAAGTGTACATGATGATGATTTGATATACATATAATTGTGAAAGAACTCCCCCATTAAGTTAAGACATTTATCACCTCACATAGTGTTTTTTTTTTAATTGTTAAGAATGTTTAAGTTTACTCTCTTAGCAAATTTCAGTTCTACAATACAGTGTTATCAACTATAGTCACTGTGTTACTTATTAGCTTCTCAGACCTTATTCATCTTTTAAGAATTTTTTAAAGTTTATTATTTTAATTTTTTATTAAGGTATAATTGACAAATAACATTATATTAGTTTCAATATTTATTAGATTCAATACTTAGGTATATTGCAAAATGAGCACCACAATAAATCTAATGAATATCTGGCTCCATGTGTTAGTTGCTCAGTCATGTCCAGCTCTTTGCAGTTGCATGGACTGTAGCCCATCAGGCTCCTCTGTCCATGGAATTCTCCAGGCAAGAATACTGCAGTGATTTGCCATTTCCTTCTCCAGGGGATCTTCCCAACCCAGGGATTGAACCTGGGTCTCCTGCGTTGCAGGCAGATTCTTTACTGTCTGAGCCACCAGGGAAGCCACTATAGATAATTACAAATATTTTTCCTTATGGAGAGAACCTTTAAGATCCTGTCCTCTTAGCAACTTTCGCATATGCAATGCAGTATCATTAACTCTGGTCACTATGCTGCATTACTCTTTCAGTACTTACTTATCTTAAAACTGGAAGTTTGTGCCTTTGACCCTCTTTATCCATTTTGCCCACACCTTACCCAAATTCTGTTTTATAACTGTTTGTACTCTTTTACCAGCCTTTCCCTGTTTCCCGTACCTCCCAGTCACTGGCAAGCACTTTTGTATTCTGTTTCTATGAGTTTAATTTTTTTCCCCTTTTTATGATTCCACATATAAATGGTAAGATGCAGTGTTTGTGAATCTCTGTGGCTTATTTCACCTAGTATATTGCCCTCCAGTTTCATCCATGTTGTTGCAATTGACAAGATTTCCTTTTTTTTAGGTTGAATAATATTCCAGTGTGTGTGTGTGTGTGTGTTAATACAAAGGAAAACAATATGCCAAAAAATAAATGTTCCCTTTGTGCCTTTATTTAAAAACACATCCGATAACTTACATATACATGGAGCATTTATGGAAGACTACACAAGAAGTTGATCATAGAAGTTACTTTTGGACAATTGATTCATTGAGGAACATTATTGCATATCTTTAGGAATGGTTTAATTTTTTTAATCTATTCACTAATATAGACATTTATTAGATTGAACAAAAGTAATTGTGGTTTTGGACCATGAATTTTAAATCATTTAAATAGACTTGACCACATCTTTATTAATCAGAATAGGAACCATTACAATCAACACATTTTTGCTGATGAGAAATAAGTTTTTTTATTCCTGTAATGTAAAAACCCATGCTTCAGGATTTGATGAACTTGTGGAATGCATTTTCTGCCTCCTGCTGTTTGTAGAAGTGATTTCCTTGCAAAAAGTTGTGGAGATGCTTGAAGANCACATTTTTGCTGATGAGAAATAAGTTTCTTTATTCCTGTAATGTAAAAACCCATGCTTCAGGATTTGATGAACTTGTGGAAAGCATTTTCTGCCTCCTGCTGTTTGTAGACGTGATTTCCTTGCAAAAAGTTGTGGAGATGCTTGAAGAAGTGGTAGTCAGTGAGAGGTCAGTTGAATATGGCTCAATAGGCAAAACTTTGTAGCCCAGTTTGTTCAACTTTAGAAGTTTGATAGTACAATGTGCAGTCAGGCATTGTCATGGAGCAGAATTGGGCCCATTCTGTTGACCAGTATGGGCTGCTAGCCCTGCAGTTTTCAGTGCATCTTATCAATTTGCTGAGCATACTTCTCAGATCTAGTGGTTTCACCAGAATTCAGAAAGCTCTAGTGGATCAGATGGGCAGCAGACCACCAAACAGTTACACGGTGACCATGACCTTTTTGGTGCAAGTTTGGCTTTGGAAAGTGCTTCGGAGCTTCTTTTTGATCTAGCCACTGAGCTAGTCAACACTGGTTGTCCTATAAAATCTACTTTTTGTCACACATCCTAATCCAATCAAGAAATATTTTGTTGTTGTTGCATAGAATAAGAATATGACACTTCAAAACAGTAACTTTTCAAAAAATTTTCAGTCAGCTCATGAGGCACCCACTTATCCAGCTTTTTCATCTTTCCAGTTTCCTTCAACTGCTGAACAGCCATAGAATGGTTGACATTGAGTTCTTCAGTAACTTCTCGTGTAGTTTTAAGAGAATCAGCTTCAATGATCCTCTCAATTGGTTGTTGTCAAATTCCAATGGCCGACTATTAACACTCCTCATCTTCAAGGCTCTCGTCTCCTTTGCAACACTGNGAATGGTTGACATTGAGTTCTTCAGTAACTTCTCGTGTAGTTTTAAGAGAATCAGCTTCAATGATCCTCTCAATTGGTTGTTGTCAAATTCCAATGGCCGACTATTAACACTCCTCATCTTCAAGGCTCTCGTCTCCTTTGCAACACTGTACATTGGTTAGCAGTTTTGGGGCCAAATGCATTGTTGTTGCAAGTTGTCTCTGCTGCTTTACCCATTTAGAACTCAAAAATTGCTCAAATTTACCTTTTATCTAGCACCATTTCTAAAGTAAATGTAAACAGCAGGTAATAAGTCATTAGCAAAAAACATAAGCAAGAAATGCACATTAAAATAATGTATAACATAATTTAAGAATGTATTTAAGAATGTATCCCAATATCAAATAGCAAAGTTCAATAATGCAACCCATAATTACTTTTGCACCAACCTAATGAACCGTGAACTTCCAGATGTTCATGCNGGGCAGGAGGAGAAGGGGACGACAGAGGATGAGATGGTTGGATAGCATCACTGACTCAATGGACAGGAGTTGGTGATGGACAGGGAGGCCTGGCATGCTGTGGTTCATGGGGTCTCAGAGTCGGAACTGACTGAGCAACTGAACTGACTACATCTATTAGAAATTCTGGCTTCTGATTTTTTTGTTTACATTTTTTCCCTTGAACTTTAAAACTCATTAAAAGTTAACAGTTTTCCTCTAAGACAACTTTATTACTTACTGTTACATACATATTTCCTACATCTTTAGATATTTTTTAAGAGATTGCTATATCGTGGGCCATTGTTTACTGAAGTAAAAGCATTTAGACCCAGTACAGCGTGTAGAACAAATTCAGCTTTTAATCTTTTAATCATCATATTTCATGATGCAGAATTATTAATCTAAATAAAATAAGTCATTTTGAGACCAATTTAAGGATGCTTTTCTTTTGTCTGAGAGAAAGAAAAAGTAGTGTCAAGCATTTGTTGAATGCTTGTTTTGAGGCAGAATTTATACACAGTGAATCTTAAGTACATAGTTGGACAGGTTTTGACAAATCTAATATACACCCCTAGTGAGATATAAAATAGTTTCTCACCATCAGAAGATTCCCTCTTGTTCGTTCCCAGTCACTTGTATTGTAGGTTTTGTACCCCTTTTTCCCTTCCTCAGAGTTATCACTTTCAGTTCTTTGAGCTGATTCTTTTGGTGTTTGCCTCTGTAAATTTAAGTAACTAACTTATACTTCTTATAATTTGTCAAGTTTTAGGCATTAGCCATGGACTGCACATTATGGAAGCTGTAGGCTTAACTTTGTTTTGCCTCTCTCCCCACATTTCTATTAGACAGTCTTCCTTGTCTCCTTCATATACCTGATGCTAATACTGTTCTCACATACATTTCATTTTCTCCTCTATTTTGTTGCCTTATGTATTTATCTCTCATTCTGAAACTGTTTAATTTTATGCTCAGTAAATTCAAACACATAAGGAAATCCAGTTTTCGGTTCCACCAGTTAACTGGACATACTTAAACCATCTCTACCTTAGTTTCCTCATGTATAAATTAGAGAGTAACAGTACTCCAAGGATGATTCTAAGAATTTATAAATACTTAACAAAGATCTGAGAAAGGAGCTTGATACGGAGTATGACATACATAATATGATGATGATGATTAGGTTTTTATGTAGCCATTAAAGAGAAGGTCTCTGTTGTGGAACAATTTCTAAGACTTTATTATTAAATGGGGGAGGGGAGCAGGTTGCATAATAAACTACCGTTAGATTACCTACTCCACCATTCTCCCCTCTTAAATCCCCAGAGACAAAGGTGCTTACCTCACAGGCCATACTGAAGAACTGATAGCTATTCCTTTCATCAGTGGTGTCTACTCTGTACCAGGTACCATGCTATCAGACTTCAGAGATACTGCTGTGAGCAAAGCAGACATGGCATATCCATGTGTCTGGTTGGCCTCAGAAGCAAGCTTTGTATTATTTATTTCTGGGAATATACAGCTATTCACTCAAGAAGCACTGAATGCCTAGTGCTCTAGGGAATATAATGGCATATGAACAAAGGCATCCAGAAAGTAGCGTACCAAATGTCAGCAGTTTGTTTTGCCTTAAGTCTTATATCATGTGTTGCCTTTTCCTGCACCATTATTATATATAATCAAAAGTTTGTTACAACAGGTTATTTGTTTTTAACAAAATAGGAGATGGTTTACTATAAACTTGAGTTCAGTTTAGTCGCTGAGTCATGTCTGACTCTTTGCGACCCTGCGAATCACAGCACGCCAGGCCTCCCTGTCCATCACCAACTCCTGGACTTCACTCAGACTCGCGTCTTATCAAGTCAGTGATACCATCCAGCCATCTCATCCTCGGTCGTGCCCTTCTCCTCCTGCCCCCAATCCCTCCCAGCATCAGAGTCTTTTCCAATGAGTCAACTCTTCGCATGAGGTGGCCAAAGTACTGGAGTTTCAGTTTTAGCATCATTCCTTCCAAAGAAATCCCAGGGCTGATCTCCTCCAGAATAGACTGGTTGGATCTCCTTGCAGTCCAAGGGACTCTCAAGAGTCTTCTCCAACACCACAGTTCAAAAGCATCATTTCTTTGGCTATAAACTTAATACCACTTAAAATATGACAGAAATTGATAGCAGCATGTATCAGAAACAAATGTGCCATTCCTAGTGTATAATAGAGCTTTAGTACCAAAAGCAACCTGATGATCATTTAGCAGTTAGATTCTTGCTCATCAGAAAGTCATAAGTCTATATGGAATAAAATGCAATTGATAACATTACTGAAAAGGTTTTGTTTAATTCCGTTATCTTTCTCCAAAATACTGACATAAAAGGATTATATGATAGATTGTGAATTAGAAGCATATTGTTCTGTCATACTTTTTTTTTCCAACAGGATTCTTGGGATGGCCAGCATATTCCAGTGCTTTTCTCCATTTTTTGTGGCTTATTAGTGGCAGTATCCTATCATCTCAGCCGACAAAGCAGTGATCCATCTGTGCTTTTGTAAGTGATCACTTGTTATTGAATTAGAGAAATTTAAATAAATTGGCATTTCTTTAAATTAACCTCCAAGATCTGTTTTTCCACTGCATTGTCAAAACACTGTTGACTTATCTATATTTGGTTTCAAAATATATTAACTTTAGGTCATTGTAATCACTAAGGCCAAGAGTGTTTCTTAGCTTTTAGCTTTTTGTCCTCTAAGATGTTACACTGTATTTTTATTAAAATATTCTTATTGTATGCTTATTTATGGCATCTTAAACTTTCTCATTTATTAATTAGTAAATATGAGCTTTCCTGATGGCTCAGACATTAAAGAATCCACCTGCAGTGCGGGAGATCTGGGTTCAGTCCCTGGTTTGGGAAGATCCCCTGGAGGAGGGCATGGCAACCCACTGCAATATTCTTGCCTGGAGAATCCCCATGGACAGGGGAGTCTGGCAGGGGTAGTCCATGGGATCTCAGAGTCAGACACGATGACTGAGCGACATAAGCGTGCATACACACGATGAGTAGATATACTTGGATCACTTCGTTTTCTGTTGTATCATAAAGTTTATTTGTCATTTGAAGTACTAGTTTATAGGTTATGAATTTCTCTCTCTCCTTTTTTAACATAAAGCTCTTTGGTGCAATCCAAGATTTTTCCAAAAACAGAAGAGAAAAATCCAGAAGACCCTTTGTCTGAAGTAAAAGATCCACTGCCTGAAAAACTTAGAAATTCTGTTGTAAGTTTTAACTTTTTCAGATCACCTCAAATTGAATTTTATACAGTTCATCATGTTGTATAATGAACATTTTAGGGGGTAACACAATTTTAGTAACTGGGAAAAATACATGTATATTGTTATTGAACATGGTTGGTAGTTTTTATTTCAGATTTTCCTCATGTAAGAAATGCTCATTCCTCAAAGTTTGTTTTGATGTAGAACAGTATGCTAAATATTCATTTTAGATAAGGTGAAAGAATACACAGAAGAACTATACAAAAAAGATCTTCACGACCCAGATAATCATGATGGTGTGATCACTCACCTAGAGCCAGACATCCTGGAATGTGAAGACAAGTGGGCCTTAGGAAGCGTCACTACAAACAAAGCTAGTGGAGGTGATGGAATTCCAATTGAGCTATTTCAAATCCTGAAAGATGATGCTGTGAAAGTGTTGCACTCAATATGCCAGCAAATTTGGAAAAGTCTGCAGTGGCCACAGGGCTGGAAAAGATCAGTTTTCATTCCAATCCCAAAGAAAGGCAGTGCCAAAGAATGCTCAGACTACTGCACAATTGCACTCATCTCACATGCTAGTAAAGTAATGCTCAAAATTCTTCAAGCTAGTCTTTAGCAATACGTGAACCGTGAAATTCCAGACGTTCAAGCTGGTTTTAGAAAAGGCAGAGAAAGCAGAGATCAAATTGCCAACATCTGCTGGATCATAGAAAAAGCAAGAGAGTTCCAGAAACACATCTATTTCTGCTTTATTGACTATGCCAATGCCTTTGACTATGTGTATCACAAGAAACTGTGGAAAATTCTGAAAGAGATGGGAATACCAGACCACCTGACCTGCCTCTTGAGAAATCTATATGCAGGTCAGGAAGCAATAGTTAGAGTTGGACATGGAATAGACTGGTTCCAAATAGGAAAAGGAGTACGTCAAGGCTGTATATTGTCACCCTGCTTATTTAACTTCTATGCAGAGTACATCATGAGAAACGCTGGGCTGGATGAAGCACAAGCTGGAATCAAGATTGCCGGCAGAAATATCAATAACCTCAGATATGCAGATGGTCCCACCCTTATGGTAGAAAGTAAAGAAGAACTAAAGAGCCTCTTGATGAACGTGAAAGAGGAGAGTGGAAAAGTTGGCTTAAAACTCAACATTCAGAAAACTAAGATCATGACATCTGCTTCCATCACTTCATGGGAAATAGATGGGTAAACAGTGAAAATATTAGCTGACTTTATTTTGGGGGGCTCCAAAATCACTGCAGATGGTGATTGCCACCATGAAATTAAAAAGATGCTTACTCCTTGGAAGGAAAGTTTTGACCAACTTAGACAGCATATTAAAAAGCGGAGACCAAAAAAAAAAAAAAAGCAGAGACATTAGTTTGCCAACAGAGGTCCGTCTAGTCAAGGCTATGGTTTTTCCAGTGGTCATGAATGGATGTGAGAGTTGGACTCTAAAGAAAGCTGAGCGCCAAAGAATTGATGCTTTTGAACTGTGGTGTTGGAGAAGACTCATGAGAGTCCCTTGGACTGCAAGGAGATCCAGCCAGTCCATCCTAAAGAAGACCAGTCTTGGGTGTTCATTGGAAGGACTGATGCTGAGGCTGAAACTCCAATACTTTGGCCAATCTCCAATCTCATGCGGAGAATTGACTCATTGGAAAAGACTCTGATGCTGGGAAAGATTGAGGGTGGGAGGAGAATGGGACAACAGAGGATCAGATGGTTGGATGGCATCACTGACTGAATGGACATGGGATTGGTGGACTCCAGGAGTTGGTGATGGACAGGGAGCCTGTCATGGTGCGGTTCATGGGGTCGCAAGGAGTCGGACTGAGCGACTGAATTGAAATGAAATTGATTTCATTGTTTACAGAATTCTCAATCCTGTTGAATTTAAACTAAGATTTGAAAGGTGAATATTAGCATGAATTAGACTTATTTTCTTATTATTCTCATTGATGAAAACTTTGTACTTATGAGTTATCTGCTGGTCTTTCAGTGGGTTTTAGTTCTCTAAGGCAATCTGAAAAGTGTTTGTGTATGTGTGTTTATTTTTTAGGTTGAAGGAGAGAACAGTAACCTATACTAATTTCATATACTTAAGCAGATACAGTAATTTAAAAGTTTGTAATGTTACCTCCCTTCTTTTAATAATTTAAAAAATGAGTTCTGTATATTTGTATCTGCCCTATGCAACGAAACAGAAAAACACATTTTTCCTAAGTTACTTAACTTATGAAGACTGAATTTATATAGGTCGTGAATTAGATTATATTTACATTCACTGAACTTGAGCTGTTCACATAGTCAAATAGAAAACTTCAGAGAACTATAAAACTGCCTCAAGATATAATTTAAGCAGTTTCTCCTAACTTTAGTTTTCATGTTAGCAAAGGACATTTCTCGTTAAATATAGTAGGATATTTCTGAATCTAGCTTAAAAGCTTTATAAATCTGTGGTAATGATGACCATAGATACCAAGAGGTTTTTGGTTTTTACTGTAACTCCCAAATAATCAAAATTCAGTAAGTAAAATAGGACATGTACACGCAATTTCAACATTTCAGAAAGCCAATGAAAATATAACTGTTATCCAAAATGATATACCCTCTAGGAAAACTTAAGGATCTCATTTCTTTTTCCCGTGTAAAACTTACAGACCAATGAGGGGAAAATCTTCATTCTAAAAGACTTTGTTATAATATATTTACTGTGTGTGGAAATAGTTAAGCTTGTTTAATTTCCTTAAACAATCCTTGGTACAGCATCGAACCAAGATAGGAGGTAAAGAAAACTTATGGTAGTTAATTATTGTGTGTAAGAAATAACCTGGAAGTGCTACAGAATAGGATCAATGAAAATTTATTTCTTAAACTTGGCCATTGGGAGGAAAGATTTGGTTTAAAATTTTGTGTGATGCTTGATGAGTTGTTTTGTTCCATAGAGCGAGCGTTTACAGTCTGACCTAGTGGTGTGCATTGTAATCGGCGTGCTGTATTTTGCTATTCATGTAAGCACAGTGTTCACAGTATTGCAGGTAAGGAATCATTTTGTTCTTTTCATTGGAGGAAAATAACTTTGTTTGGATTCACTTCTGATTTGATCATAATGCTAAAATATATGACTTTTTGTTTGGTTTTAACAACAAATACTTATTTTTCTCACGGTTTCTCATGGGTCATGACTCTGAGAGTGGCTTGGATAATCCCAGCTCAGTGTGTTTCGCTACAGTCATATGCAATTGTAGTCATCTGAGGCCATGAGTAGCCTCACTTCCTTGCTGACTGTTGGCCAGATAGCTTACTTCCTCTCCGTATGGTCCTCACCATGGGCTGTCTAAGAGTCCTCACTAGCTTCTTTGCCCCAAAGCTGGTGATCCTAGAGAGAAGGCCCAAAACCGATGTCCCGATTTTTTATAACTGTCATGGATGTGGCATACCATCACATCTTCCGTATCCATAGGTCACCCCAGGCAACCTGCTGTTGTGTGGGAAGGGAATACAGGCAGGCATAAACGTCAGGAAGGGAGGATCGTGGGAACCGTTCTGGACTGACTTCTACAGTCTGCCTGCTTTCCTTCATGACTGACATCCTTGTAAACTCCCCAGAGTCTCGTTCTGGTACAGCTGGAAGTCCAGAACCCCATCCTGTCTATCGGGCCTGGGTGTGGGTGGTGCTCCCCAGATGGCGGTCCTCCCCAGATGGCGGTCCTCCCCAGATGGTGGTCCTCCCCAGATAGTGGTCCTGCAGGCCCCGTGGCTGCCCTCCTCAGTGCTCTTCATTCTCTTGTGCAGACCCATGTTTCTGCATGTCAGCAGTTTGACTGTCCTGCCCCTTTGCATGGTTTTCTTCATGCTTTTGTGCTTAGGGTACATTGCATCTGTGGTCTAGTTTTCATCAACTTTAGACAATTTTGGTCATTATTACTTTAAATGTCTTTTCCCTTTTTCTTCTGCTGTCCCTCCACCCACTCCCTTGTGGACTCCAGTTACATAATCTTTGGCCTCTTGAATTGGTCCCACAGATCACTTTTTTAAAAATTTTAAATTCTGTTTTTCCCTCTGCATGTTTAATTGTGAATACTTTCTATTGCTTTGTTGTTAAGTTCACTAATATTTTATTCTGTAATGTTTAATCTGCAATTAATACCATCCAGTGTATATTTTAATGTCAGAATTAACAAGTTTCATCTTTCACAGTTGGTTTCAGGTCTTGTTCATATCTCTCATGCCTCTGTTTACTTTTTTGAACTTACGTAATTCCCTTCTATCTCTCTTAATGTCCTTGTCTCATAATTCTAACTTTTGTGTTACTTATGGGTTGGTTTTGATTAACTGATTTTTTTCCCCCCATGAATCATAGTTTCCTGATTCCTTGCTTGCATGGTCATTTTTGATTGGATGTCAAGCATTATGTTTTGCCTTGTGGGTACTGGATATTTTTTTATTTCTAGAAATAGTCTTTGTTTTTGGCCCTAAGTTCCTTGTAAACAGTTTGATCTCTCAAATCTAACTTTTAAGATTGCTTAAGGGGGACAGGGCTATTCAGTCTAGGGCTAATATTCTGCCTACCTTTGGAGGCAACACCCTTTGTAGTACTCTGCCCAGTGCCCTGGGAGTGTTGAGTTTTTCCCACCTGGCTTGTGAGAACAGGCACAGGAGTGCCTGCCGTGTGAGGTCGCCGTGGTTCTTTCTCTGGCCACACATGGTCTGTTCCCACACATGTGTGGCTGATTCCCCTGAATACTTGATATTCCTCCATGCAGTTCTCTGTCCATGCAGTTTTCTGTTTAGAAAACTATTTACTCTGATGAGCTCTAGCTGCCTTGCTGTGTCCAGCCTCTAAGTGCCATTTCCTCCGCTCAGGAGGTTCCAAGCTTACATGGGTTCCCCTCCCTACAGTACAGTCTGGAAACTCTCTAAGGGCAGTAAGCTGGAGCAGGCCTGACACTGACCTCATCTGTTCTCTTTCTCTCAGGGTTCCCTGTTTATTTCCTTATGTCTAATACATTGCAAAATATTGGTTCATGTATTTTATTGTATTTTGTTTCATGCCGAATAAAGTAAGTTTCTATTATTCCATTTGCCTAGAAACAAAGGTTGTATTATTTCATTTTAACATTTTTGCTTGTTTTCTTTTTTTCCAATTTGAACCATTAACTCCTGAGTACCTTGCAAACTGAGTGAGATCCCGTGAGTCTTCAGGGGTCAGATGCAGGCCTCTTTAGTTTCTAAATAATTAATTTGAATATTTGAAGTGATGGTACTTTGTTTTTTTGTAAATTTAGTCATACACAAGAACTCTCTTCCAAACTATGTAAAGACACAACAACAGAATACTATTTTGAGTCTACTCTTCAAATTTACAATTTTATTTAGCTAATGTTTTTATCTCTGTTAGTAAAAATTTAATACATTGCCCTGCTAGTCATGTGGAACATTCCTAGAGTGGGAAGCGGTACACATCAGGCCGTACTCTAGTTACACTGGCAGTGTGAGACACCATAGTAGTTAGCACATTTTAAAATACCTGTATTACATGACCAGCCACTAACTTTTATAGCTGTTTTAATCAGAAAATTACATAATATGGAAATGTTAACTGTAGACAAATGTTTAGTTCTCAGATGCTGTAAGTGACTAAAATTGAATTGACAAATTAGAAGTTCTCCTTTGAGTCATTTTCAAAATCACTTGTAATTTTTTCAACTTTATCCTTGCCTTAGCCTGCGCTCAAGTACGTGCTGTATGCACTGGTCGGCTTCGTGGGGTTTGTAACCCATTACGTGCTGCCTCAAGTTAGGAAGCAGCTGCCGTGGCACTGCTTCTCTCACCCGCTGCTCAGGACGGTGGAGTATAATCAGTATGAAGTTCGAAGTAAGTGGTTCATTAGCACTTTTCCTTTCAATGCCATGGATTTTTTCTTCTACTTAGTGGACAGGCAGACAGTTTCATCAGGTAACACTTTGGTTTGTGTTTCTCAGCTCTTTGTCAGACCTTTTGCAACATGCTTTAAGTCTTAATTGTCAGTGCTAACTTTCCACAGGATAAGACCTTGCTCTTTCCTCCTCTAAACTGTCCATCACAGACCTCTCATTGATTAATCCTTCAGGGTATGTCTGTGACTTCTCTTTCCAGCCCCACCTTTACCCTCAATTCTTCCTTGCCATTTGCAGGCAACTCAACCTCCTATAAGACTTCCATTTGGCGTATTTTTAACTCAGAAAAGGAATAGGTTTCTGTTTCCACCAATGACACTATGTCCTACCAGAGAGAGTTATAAAAGAGTTGATCAAGAGAAAAGAGGTGGAAAGCACTTGTAATTGCTTTTTCTCATTCAGATAATTTAGGAGAGAATATAAAATGACTAAAAAGAAGTAGAAGGCCAGTCCATTCAACAAGTGTTTTACTTGTTGCTATAAACCTTTACTTTTCCATTATAAGTCATCAGTCTGGTTCATTGGCTCCATAACCTATAATGGTCTCTAATGTACTATACTTCCTCATTTTAGATAAATAATAAAAGTTAATATCTGTGTCATCATTGTTATATGTCATTGATTAAACAAGCCATTGTTTAATGAATTAATATGGAGAGTGAATTTCTCAATTGTTTGGAGATAAATTAAACTTCTGTAAAAAAACTTGAAAGTGTTTGAAAGATTTCCATACCAAACTTGACTTTGCAATCTCAAAGCAAATTTCCTGAGCTTTTTAGCAGAATTGCTTAAGTCATCATGGTACTGTGATCTTGATCACCGTTTTGATCCTGAAGAGATAATTAACCAAATAATAATGTGTAGATTGCAATAAAATGACATAAGACTAAAAGAATCTGTATTGGTCCATTCTTACTGTAAGGAAAATAACTCATAGTGATGTAAATATGTTTTATGATTAATTATTAATTGCTTTCATATATAAATGTTAGCAAGTACATCTGGTTTGTTTTAAAGAACAGTTTTCATTAAAGTTAACCATTGATCTTATACTTTGTTTTCATCTTAACAACAATTTAGTCCAAATTTTTTTCAATTTTGAAGAAACGTTCTTCACTTATTAAGAGTGTTAAGCATTAGCAAAGTTGATTTTAACAGCTATAAAGAAAAATACCCATTAGAAAACTTCTTAAAGGTGGTTGACATTATTTTCAGATAGTTGGAGAACCTTATCTTAAATATCTCAGTTTATCCTGGATGCTTTTCCCACTGACGTTAAATGTTCAAGTATTGGGAAAATGTTGCTGGCAATGAAAATGACACTTATGAAGTGTGTGAATCCAAAACATACCATACTTTCAAAGCTCTTCTGAGATTTATATATTAAAGGTGTATGTGTGAGGGTAAGGATTTTAAAAACAGTTTAATAGATCATTTATTTCCTTTGAGTGAAAGGAACAGTCTAACTATCTTCAGTAACCTTTTGTCCAAATGTTATAAGTGTAAATAAGAGAAAGTTATGGTTAAAAACTGAGGTTTCAAGAAATAAAGCTTAAAATGAAATTCAACTCATCTAAATTTAACATCCGAGTTGGAAAATTGAAATGTGGCTCAGAATTCATAAAATTGACAAATGACTGATGTATTGGAGCTGAATTTGAGTAGGAAGATTTTCCTTTCTTATGACATGGACAGGCTGTTTTATGCATTAAAATGCATTTATACATGGTCTTCTTAACTTAATATTGCCTTGTTAGATGCAGCTACTGTGATGTGGTTTGAAAAACTTCATGTGTGGCTTCTTTTTGTGGAGAAGAATATCATCTATCCTTTGATTGTTCTCAATGAACTTAGTAGCAGTGCAGAGACAATTGCAAGTCCAAAAAAACTGGATACAGAGTAAGTATGATATTCCTCTTATCTAAGTTTGACTGTTGAGGGTTGTCGTGACACTCTCTTCTCTTAGGTTATTGATCAAATATCAAGTAATCATTGAGTGTCTCTTTGGTGCAAAGTCCTGTGTGAAAAATTGAGATGAAATTCAGTCTTTGAGTTCCCTTTTCTGAACATCTGTTTCTGCTCTTGGCATATTACTACTCCAGACATCTTATTGTCAACCTATATTTTATGAGATGACATTTATTAAATAAGATTCACTTTACTATTAGATGGTAAGTTTTGGAGATAATTATTTTTGTGTACTGTGTGAATCAGACCATTTAGGTGGTCACTTGCCTATACAGTCCTGCAGTAGACCTACTAGGTACATGTTGTTGGGTAAGCATTAATATTTTTTTCCAGCATTGTTTCATGTTCATTTTTATTGGGCTATAGTTGCTTTATAATGTTGTGTTAGTTGCTTGCTGTACAGCAAAATGAATCAGATATACATATATATATATATTGACTCTTCTTTAGATTTCCTTCCTGTTTAGGTCACAACAGAGCTTTAAGTAGAGTTCCTTATGCTGCATACTACACCCTCATTAATTATCTATTTTATACATAGCAGTATATATATTTCATTATTAATATGTTTTTATGTGCTAAACGCTATTAATGTTAAAGCAATAGAAATACTGAGAACCTGGAGAACCAAATGTCAGAATTGCAATATTCACTTATTTGTTTGTGGAGGGGGGGGTTGTTATTTATTTTTTAAGCATGCTTATTTACATAAAGGATCAGAATCATGACACATTAAAAAGGAATGTTTGAAATTTAAGTTTGATATAATATTCTAAGCTTAGTAAATGAAATGGTAATTTATCTGAAGTTCATAATTATCTAAACTTTTCAGTTATTAGTTGATTAACATTCTTTCTCTCTATTGTAGATTAGGTGCTTTAATGATCACCATTGCTGGTCTGAAGTTGCTGCGGTCCTCTTTTAGCAGTCCTACGTATCAGTATGTCACAGTCATCTTTACTGTGCTCTTTTTCAAAATCGACTATGAAGCTTTTTCAGAGACCATGCTCTTGGATCTCTTCTTCATGTCTATACTCTTCAACAAGGTAATATCTGAAGAAAGCATTCCTGTCTATAAAAAGTGTCTCCCTAAGTGGTATGCCATTTAGTGAGGATTATGCTTGCATTTCATTTGCTTCGTTGTCTTTTAAGTAATATCTTTCTTTGGTCAACCAGTTATGTAGGATTAGAATCCCTAAACAATACCAGTCAACTGTGACCCATAGAAGATAACATTTCTTGCTATAGGTAGGAAGGTAAGATTAAATATTATATGGAAATATTAAAGGAACTCTAATAAGTATGTATTTTTGAATACATGGAATCTTCCAAAAGGGGGTGTAATTTTGAAGGTTAGAAATAGACATGGTAACAATTGAACTGAGCTGTGGGCAGCTGGATAGATAGAGGAAGTAACCTGATGCTGAGTGAAAACGGTAGAGACGTAGAGCAATGAACCCATGTGGGAACAATCAGACCTAGTAGATTTGCAGAAAACTCTGAAGTTTACAGAATGCTTCCAAGGTTTGTTTTCCCCCCATCAGATAGGTGCTTTTAGTCCTACAGATGAGATGGTAAAACCTGCATCTTCTGCCTCCAAGAATCTTTTTGCTAAACCACACTGCCTTTCTGAATGACTTCAGTTGTGCGGATTATTTGAAATTAAATAGAGTTTAGATTTCGTTTTAACACTGACCACATACAAAGGACTTTGACATATATTATCCCATTTGATAGGTAACAGAGAGCTGAAGCATATGAGCAGCTACAAAACACAATGAAAGCCCAGTTTTAGAAAAGTTAGCCTGGTCAGCCACATTTGGGATGAATTGGGGAAGAGAGAACCTAAAGGTATGGAGAACAGCTTAAGAGATTGTGACAGTAATTTAGATTTGATAGAGATCTGGCCTAGCATGGGGACAGTACAAATGAAAACCATTAATTGAACAAGGCTTTAGTAGTAGTCAGTTTCTAAATATTGTACTATATATCATGCTAAATAGCTTCTAGAATATTGCAGTATTATATTTGCTCAATTACTAATTTGTTTACATTTGTATCACTTATTTCTTCTTTTAGTGAGCGTGTTTAACCAAAGGAGGAAGCCAGAAAGTTAGTTTGAATAAAAAAAGCATGTGATTACTCACAAACTTAATATTTAGATTGGAAATTGTATTGAATCTTCTTATACGGGTTGGAAAAAAGTGAAGGTTGCAGTAAAATATAAACTAAACAATCCTTGAAATAGTCACTACACTTAACTCACATTAGTTTGCACTTTTCTTAATACTTTCATTTGTGAGGCAGATTATTTTTGAGAGCATAGCACATTCCAGAACTATTCTAGATGCTTAGGCTATGTTAGTTAACAAAACAGAGAAAGGGTAAGGAGTTTGCGTTTTATATGGCTACTTCATAGAACTTAACAGTCATATTAAGAAAGTAGTATTGAATATTTAAGAAACCATTGTAAGATAGACCATCAATTTAATAATATTTCAAGAAAACAATTACTCTGAATATGAAAATGGTTTCACCAGCCACTTTCCATGTCCTTTTTCTTTAATATTACAGTCAAATTTGAGTACAGTCTGTATTTAGAGATGGAGGAGTGTTCTGAGTCACTATTTTTAAGCAGTTGTAACGGCTTCTGATAAGTCTTCCCGTCATCCCGATTGCATTAGTGCAGAGGATTGTCAGCACAATTTGAGTCGTGACAAAGAATCCAGGGGTTAATCTGCATTCTCTGATTGGTTGAGGTTGTGATTTCTTTTTTAACTTAGAAATTAAACAAGTTCATTTGTAAATCAGCTAAATAATTTAAATTTGAGGTATTTGGTGCCTGAATCATGGCATTGAGTTAGTCAGTACCTCTTGCTTTTGAGATTCTGTGATCTGTTCTAAGAATGGGGTCTTGCGTTGCCTACCATACAGAGGCAACCTTAGGCAAACGCAGTATTCTGTTTCAGTTTTGAGAACATATTCAACAGCAAAACAGACCCTAATTCAAATAAGATGGAAATGTACATAATGTTTCCATTGGCACTAACAGTTCTGATTATGAACAGATGCCTAATGCACACTAATAAAATTCTTAGGCAAATAGGCAGTGACAACTGTATTACAACTTATCCCCTTCCTGGCTGCTTTGAGATTCCTTTTGACATTGCCTTTAAAACATGCTCAGTTCCCAAAGCACCAAAATTTGAGGGATATGTATTAGAATAAAAATATATACTTATTGCTTAAGTTTTACAGACATCTATATTTCCTACCTTTTTTGTTTGTTTGTTTGTTTGTAGTTGTAATATAACCAATAGAGAGCATAGAATAAAAAAAAATTCATGTCAGTTAGCCGTCTTTACTTAAAAACATCTGCAGTGTTTTGGCAGGGTTATTTCTTTTATCTCAGTGTTATTTCCTTGTTAGGAAGAAAATCATTTTAGAAGTTTTTCATTTTCTATTTTAAAAGTCTGATAATAAGCTTTTTACTGATTGTTTTTTCCCTCCTACAGCTTTGGGAACTCCTTTATAAGTTGCAGTTTGTGTATACTTATATTGCCCCATGGCAAATTACATGGGGTTCTGCTTTCCATGCTTTCGCTCAGCCTTTTGCAGTGCCCCGTATCCTTCTAATAAAAATGTTATAAGAAAGGGCATTCATATCCTTGATGAGAATGTTGGTTTGTAGGCCTAACTTTTCCCAGGCATAGAATATGGGATGCATGCATGCGCGCTAAATCACTTCAGTCATTTGTGACTCTGTGGACTGTAGCACACCATGCTCCTTTGAACCCACACCTGTACCGATTTTAATTGTTTCATTTGGATTAACATCTGTGGTCCACAGATCATCTGAACATGAGGACAGTATTAAAGTTTAATAATTAAGTGATGCTAATTAAAAATTTTATGTTAATATATATGAGTATTAAAGTCTATGAATTTTCAATACATATAAAATGTGTTTAAAGATACATATAAATGAATGAGGGTTCAAAACATTTTTCATAATGATATGATTATAATTAAACCTTTATGTTCAAAATGTTCTGTTCTCATCTTAAATGTACATTCTAAGTAAGCATAAAAGTTAATGACCATGTAGATGTTGGTTTTTATCATCTAGAAGTTTAAAACCGAGCATGGTTTGGGTATATCTACCTGAGTGGTACATGGAATTTTACCAAACACACATTAGCAAATATTTATTTGGCTCCCTTCACAGCATCATGCCAGGCTGTACATTCCTGGCTATGTCTTTTTACTTCTACCCCTCATACTGCCCAGGGACACTTTCTAAAGTATTCATCTGATTAACCTCATCTTTCTAACTGCTATAACTCTGGTGTGTTTATGAGAGAGGTGAATGTGTGCGTGTGTGTGTGTAATAACCAAATAAATGTTAAAATCCTTAACCAGTTTTCCCATAGATTCAGCCATGTTGTTTGTCCAGGCTGCCGTGTCAGCCTTCTTTTCTACTCCATTGAACCCCTTTCTGGGAAGTGCAATATTCATCACGTCATATGTTCGGCCTGTGAAATTCTGGGAGAGAGACTATAAGTGAGTAAAGACAAATCTTTGAGAGCCAATTTTTATCTTTTTTTTTTCCCTAGGAAAAGCTATTGACAACATTATTGTAAATTATTCTTGGTTAATCAGTTTTTTGTATTGAAATACTTGAAATTTTATGAATACTCTTAAAGTTCCAAAATTGTATAAAATTGGAAGAATCAGTCAATTTTCTCTACCTTTTTTTTCTCCCTAAGATTTTACAACATAGTCCTAGTTACATATACTCATTTTCTGTTTGCTTTTAATGTTATTTCTTAGAATTGTTTCACATTAATCTTATTCTGAAACTTTATGCTACACAGTGTTACTTCATTATAGCAGTCATAATTAGTTATCTGGTAGTTTTCTAAGAAAGGTGTTTTTAGAGCTAAACGTTTTCTAGATTATTTGTAGTTTTTCATGAGGACAGACTTTTAAATGACCATCTTTGTACATAAAGTGTTTTCCCCATTGAAACTTAGTTCCTTAGATGAGATGTTTAATATGATGCCTAGAAACTATCTTCGTATATAATCTTTCCAAATTTTTTTATTTTTTTTAATACAAGAAAATAACTAAAGGAGAAATACTGAATCATGGAGCTTAAACTTTATAAAGACTTATGATATATATTAATATATTGATTCAGAAAGAGCTTGTACAAATTCATAACTTAGCTGGCCAGCTCCATGACTGCGTTCCTCTCCACACTGTCACACATTGCCACTTATAATAGGTGAAAATGGTTCCTTGACTTTTGAACAAGGAACTAGCTTATGGATGTGAAACTTCTTCTCGGGTCTTTTACCTAAAACGACACATAGTGTTTCCCTTTTTGGTGAATTTCAGTGTTTATTTATGTCTTTGTTTTCTTTTGGGCCAACTTAAATTTAGTTCAGAATAACTTCCGTGGCAGCAGTTATTAAACTTTTTTGATCTCAGAACCCCGTCACATAAAATCTTAAAGTTATTGAAGTCTCTAAAGAGTTCTTGTTGCAGATATTTTATCTATTATACCCCTGGTGGCTCAGTGGTAAAGAACCTGCCTACCAGTGCAGGAGGCAAGAGACGTGGATTCGATCCCTGGGTCAGGAAGATCCCCTGGAGGAGGGCATGGCAGTTCACTCCAGTATTCTTGCCTGGAGAATCTCATGGACAGAGGAACCTGGCAGGCTACATACAGTCCATGGAGTTGTAAAGAGTCAGACATGATTGAAGCAACTTAGCACACATATACATGCACAAATATTGTACAATGTACTGTGTGTGCTCTGCTTAGTCACTCAGTCATGTCCGACTCTTTGCAACCCTTTAGACTGTAGCCAGCCAGTGTCCTCTATCCATGCGCGTTTTCAAGCAAGAATACTGCAGTGGATTGCCATTTCCTTCTACTGGGGATCTTCTTGACCCAGGGATTGAACCTATGTCTCCTGTGTCTCCTGCATTGCAGGCTAAGTCTTTACCCACTGAGGCATCAGGGAAGCCCAGTATACATCAAAATTTTAAATGTTTATTAATATAAAGATAACAATAAACTCATTATATGTTATTATAAATGACATTTTTCTAATGAAGAATAACTGTTTCCCATTCCACACCAAAAAAATCAGAAGAATGTCATTGTTTTCTTAGTTTTGTAAATCTCTTTAATGTCTGGCTTAATAAAAGACAGCTGGATTCTCTTACCTGCTTCTGCATTCAATCTGTTGTTGCAGTATGTTGTTCTGGTTCAAATATATAGAGTAAATCTGGCCCCATACAGACATATAGTTTGAAAAGAAAGTATCTTAATATCCTTTTTAGACAATTGTGGGTATTCTTCTTTGATCCTTTGACAAATGGTAGTTTCCTAATGATTAGTGGAAATGTGGAATCTAAAACTGTATCAGTCAATTTTGGGAACTGTATTACATCAAAAGTCACTGATATGTCTTATAGTGTGAATGGATCTTTTACCCATGCATATGTTTATAACATCTTTATTTATCATTTGGAAAATACTAGTTCAGTAAGTAATGTATTTCTTCCAGATTTTGACCTATTTCATTATACAATATATTCATATCACCACCAATCTCAAAAGTACTAAAGTATTGTGAAGCTATCAAGCACATGGTGGTAAATGAAAGTTTTCTAAAATTCTAATATTTACTTGAAATCTTGAATTTTTATTATTGGCAACAGGTATAATTATCAGTTATTTTACTTGAAATGTCAGACTCACTTTCTTCACTTGAGAAGTATCTGTCAGATACTCAAGTATGAATAGTCATAGTTTATTCAAGTGAAAATGGTGATCCATGGGGAAAAAAAGCTAGTGCAGTCTGCAAGTCACGTAGCTGCTCAAGTGCTTTCCATTCAGATAGTCATCCTACTTCAGAATGTAGCAGAAATGCTTTATGTGTATTTTGTCACACACGATATTAAAAAGACCTGTACTGAGGGACTGCTATTTAATAAAATTAATATTTTTGTTGCTTCATTAAGGACACTTTTCAGGGAAACTGAATTGTTATTTGTTTTTTCTTGTGCATAGGTAGCAGTGAAAAATAGTACACTTTGGTGCCACTGCCATGATTCATGTTAAAGCATCAGCAGTCTTATCCACCACTGTTTTTGCACCATCAGCACAGTTGTCAACACAGTGGGAAAAAAAAACAAATACCTGTTCAGTACTATTATGAAAATGGTTTTGATTTGGAAAACTCCCTGAAAAGATCTTGAGTCTCATGCTCCAGGTTCTGTGGACCACATTTTGGAAACCACTGTTTTAATGAACATTGTCCCACGGACATTAATATTTCCTTTACAAGAAATGTTTCATGCACTGAGTATTTTTAGGAACTGTGTACAGTATGCATTTTTTCAACCTAATCAGAATTTTTTACATTAAACTCATTACGGTATTTCTATACACTGTTCAGTTAAAAATCAGCTAAGAAAAAATTTGTGTTTATGTATGATAGAGGTAGAAGAGTAAAAAATAAATCCTTACCCTAAAATTGTTCTATTAGAGAACTTTATCAATATGTCACTAAACAGATTTTTCTCAGACATTTTCATAAAGTGGTAATATTTATTGCATCTGTATTGTATAGTTTTCTCAATATTAATTATTAGGCTTCTTTAATATAAAAAAGCATACTAAAGATGTTTTGTTTTACCCTTTTCAGCACAAAACGAGTGGATCATTCAAATACCAGATTAGCTTCCCAGCTTGATAGAAATCCAGGTAATAGCCCTACTTTTGAGTAAAGAAGCAAGCCTAAGGAATTTGTTATATTTGAACTTCACTGCCACTTACTGGGAATCCTCTGTGGTATCCAGAGGTCATTTTTTTATTAACTAAATATCCTTTGCTATGTTTTACTTTAGCAAAGTACATGTAAACTAGAGTATCTAAAATTTATATACTCATCTTTTATAAAATGCATTTTAAGAATGCTGATAAGCATAAAAGCTGCCATTCAAAGGTTGTTCTTACATAGGTTAAAAAAGTGGAGCACAGTGAAAGTAACACTGCTGAGGGGCATTGAAGAGTATGCAGTCTGAACTTTACTTACTAGTATGTTTGCTTCTCTGCCTCCCCAGATGTTTAGATAAATGTTAATATAATTTCATTTAGCTTATTGTAAACAGAGAGGTCCTCTATAGGAGCCAAATAGCCACTCAAGGTAAGGCTTCATTGGGTGAGATTTTGGTGGTCTCATCACATGACTGAGCGATTGAACAGACAGACAGATCATTACCATTATCTAAACTTTGGCCCTATGGGCCTACCTATTACCTATATTCTGGCACAGGAAGAGTGAGTCTCATTGTCCCAGCCATAAAAGATTAATATATCAACCGGAATATCAGTGTATTAATCTATTAAAAGAAATATAGCTCCCCATAGATTGGAATATTTGTTTTCATTGACTCACAGATTACTCAAGTACTCTGCTTGAGAAACTAAATTATAGTAATCAGATTGATTCATAACTATAAAATTGGATTAAGGAGGACTACTTATTTGATATTAATGACTATGTTTATCATGTTCTGGTGGATGAAACAGCTGTTTCAACTCCAATATGTCCTTGAAAGGGGCATGGAATGATGTTGCCTTCCTGGTATCACAAAGACTCATGTCCTGAAGTAATACACGCACTTTCATAATGAGCAGACAGAGCATCAGATACAACTGTTTTATTGAAGTTTGAGCCTAGGCTTTCCTTTTTATTTTGTTATTTAGTTAAGCTGAGTTTGAAATAAACATTTAGCTTAGTATATTTTGCCATTCTTTAATTCTATANCATAATCATCTTTAGGTTTGTAAGATAGACTATATAAGTTCTTCCCAAAGTTTAATTGTAGCTCCTAAAATATTTGAAAATGCTATTTTAAATTTTGTAGTGTGTTTATTTCACACTTAACATTTCCCATCACACAATCTTTATACCACTGTTAAACATACTGCTGTTTTCCAAGTTTCAACTATGTCATTGTTTTAAACTGAAGTACAGTTGCCATATAATATTATATGTTACAGGTGTACAATTACGGGGGCTTCCTAGTGGTGGCTCAGACAGTAAAGAATCTACCTGCAGTGCAGGAGACCTGGGTTGCATCTCAGGGTTGGGAAGATCCCCTGAAAGAGGGCATGGCAACCCACTCCAGTATTCCTGCCTGGAGAATCCCCATGGACAGAGGAGCCTGGCGGGCTATAGTCCATAGTGTAGCAAATTGTCAGACATGACTGAGCGACTAAGCATAGCACANTGCATCTCAGGGTTGGGAAGATCCCCTGAAAGAGGGCATGGCAACCCACTCCAGTATTCCTGCCTGGAGAATCCCCATGGACAGAGGAGCCTGGCGGGCTATAGTCCATAGTGTAGCAAATTGTCAGACATGACTGAGCGACTAAGCATAGCACAGCACAGTACAATTAGTGATTCACAATTTTTAAAGATTATAGTCCATAGTTATTATAAAATGCTGGCTATATTCCCATGTTGTACAGTATATCCTTGTAGCTTATTTTATACCTAATTGTTTGTCCCTCTTAATCCCCTCCTCACTGGTAATCACTGGTTTGTTCTCTATGTTTCTCTTTCTTTTTTGTTATATTCGCTAGTTTGTTTTATTTTTAGATTCCACCTAGAAGTGATATCATACAGTATTTGTCTTTGTCTGATTTATTTCACTTAGCATAATGCCTGCTGCAAATGGCAAGGTTTCACTCTTTTTATGACTGTGTGGTATTCCAGTGTGTGTGTGTATGCATGCGCACGTGCACACACACACCACATCTTCTTTATCCATTCATCTATTGATGGACACTTGGGTTGCTTCCATAGCTTGGCAATTGTAGANGGCTTTTTTTTTTTTTTTAATGATGATTTTAAGCAACCATCTCAATCGTCTGTTTTTCTATACCAGGTCCCATGAGATAAGTCTACAACCTCTCGCACTCAATAATGTTATGTTTTAGGGTAACAGAAGGTACTTCAGTATAGCTGATCTTATCTGTGTAGATCTCTCTCTCTTTTTTTTCTTTGTCCATTTAGAAGCCAGTGTGACCTCTCTGGCCCTTTCTGTAACTGAGCAATTGAGCAAAGCCTCAATATAAGACCTATATTCACAGCAGTAGTGCAAAATGTCACTGAGATGCCAACCCAGAATTCAGTCAATTCCTGTTCCCAAATAACAGATAATTCCTGTTCTGTGCTCCAGGATCTGTAACAGACATTGTTCTCCAGTGTCATCAGTTGTGCTAGATGAACACTGTTCTCTTGAATATTACAGAAAGCTGGATTCCTGATGAATTTGTAAATTCATGTGGACAAAAAAAAAAAACAAAACAGAGCTATCAAAATAAATGTGATGTTATGATAAATAGGATGTTTGAGAGATTAAAAATAAGGCCCTTGATTTTTGTCCAATGATAGCTCATTCTGTGGTTTGGATCACAGACTCTCATATTTAAATCACTTTGACTAAGCCACCTTCCCATCATCCCAAAAAGTCACCATGGCAACAAATCAATGACAACAAAAACCATTTCGCTACATATTATTCTTTAACATCTATAGGTTACTAGGATGTGTTTTGGAATATAATCCATCATCTAGGAACTTTTCAAAAATTTTATTCTTGTTTCACTATTACTGCTTCCTTATCAACAGTAACCACATATATTTTCTCCAGTGTGAAGTATTAAAATGGTCTTACATTACAAAACACACTCCCTCTGTCATTCCCTTGAATAACAGAGAAACAATAGTGATTTCTATTTCCATCAATGAAATGTTATTTACTTTTAATTTTTTTTCTTTAAGTTGAATGCTTAAGATATATTTACACAATTTACAGCCTTGATTTCATGTATAATTTTTTAAAAAATACACAGATATTTTCATGCAGAGAGCATAAGCCTATTCTAAGAGTCTTGTTACCTAAAAATTTTACCAGTTAATGGAAAACGATAATTGTATTTTAAATCATACTCACACTAGGAAGCTAACTTTATGGGGCAGTGCATTTATTTTAATATGTCCTCCCTTCATTTAATAAATGTCTCTTTCTCTTTCTCCACACCTATTCATTTTGAGTAGAATATACAACGCCAACCATCCACTGTTATTAAAGAAGAAATGTTAACCTCTGGTTACAGTGTTTTGATTCTGATTGAATTCATGGTACATTTGAAGTGTGTGTGCATATGTGTATTCACTGACTAGTTTTTATAAGCAGATTGACGCAAACCCAAAAGGGATAATCCTTTAAGCTGATTTAATAGCACTTCATCTATTTCCATTTTGTTAATGTTCTATTTGTTGATCAGGCAAACATATGTTGCCTATTTCCCTGATTATCAAAATAGAAAAGTCAAAAATATAAAGGAAACTAAAAAACGAATCAAACCATGAATTATGATAAAAGCCTGAGTCAGTTCAGTTCAGTTTAGTCGCTCAGTCCTGTCCGAATCTTTGTGACCCCATGGACTGTAGCCGGCCATGTTCCTCTGTCCATGGACTTCTCCAGGCAAGAATACTGGAATGGGTTGCCATTCCCTTCTTCAGGGGATCTTCCCAATCCAGGGATCAAACTCAATCTCCTGCATTGCAGGCAGATTCTTTACCATCTGAACCACCAAGGAAACCCAAATATAGTTCTAAAAAGCACAATTGTACAGCATAACAGCTGGCATACACGGACCGGCATTGAGTGGACAGACAAGAAGAAATACTGACTGGAGGACTGAGAGGAGGTGGGAGACGGTAGAGCTGAAGGATCGTGAACAATAGGAGACAGAGTGAATGAAAGTGTTAGTCACATCTGACTCTTTGCAACCTGTAGTCTACCAGGCTCCTCTGTCCATGGACTTAGCTAGGCAAGAATACTGGGGTGAGTTGCTATTTCTTCCCCCATGGTATCTTCCTGATGCAGGGTTTAAACCTGGGTCTCCTGCAATGCAGCCAGATTCTTTACAGTCTGAGCCAAGAGGGAAGTAACTTTCCCAGCCAAAGGAAAGGAGTAGGATTGTGAAAGGCAAAGCAGTCACTTTAGTTGAAAGCAGAATACTTAAATATAGCAGGTGGCAGAAGGATGACCAAAAAATATGGATAGTAAGATGAGAGTGGAGAGAGGAGAAATGCGGGTCACACTCTGATAGGAAAGATGCTTTGTCAACAGCAACAGAAAACACAGGACTCAAACAGTGGTATACTATTGGCTCTGTGTAAGTCACTCCTGGTAAAGAAGTATCTGGAAGGTTAGAGAAATCTTATCCAAGGCTAAAAGTATGGAGGGCCTGAGCTATGGTCACCCAGTGTAACAGAACAGCTAGCACAGCAAGAAGAACTTCTGGGTGACAATAGGGTAGATCAACTGGAAATTTAAAAAAGAAAATGGAAAGAAAAGGAGAGGAGAAAAGGTGGAGGGCCAACCCGCTNAGGGGACAACAGAGGATGAGATGGTTGGATGGCATCACCGACTCGATGGACGTGGGTTTGGGTGGACTCCGGGAGTAGGTCATGGACAGGGAGGCCTGGCGTACAGTGGTTCATGGGGTCACAAAGAGTCAGATACGACTGAGCGACTAAACTGAACTGGAGTACTAAACAGTATAGGTCATTAGCTTGGCCAAGCTTACCTCTTCAGTCTTACCATTCGTCATACACCACCACCACCATCACCAAGTGGGGCTAAGTTTCATGACATCTTTTTTCTCAGAGTAGTTTTTCAAATATACATGTTGTATATGTTCTGTTTAAAATAAAAAATGTATTATAACATCCCATTTATTTTTGTTATAATGTAACTTTAATATATCCTGGAGAAGGAAATGGCAACCCACTCCAGTAGGTTGCCATTTCCTTCTTGCCTGGAAAATCTCATGGACGGAGGAACCTGGTAGGCTACAGTTCATGGGTCCCAAAGAGTCGGACACTGAGCAACTTCACTCACTTTTCAACTTTAATATATAGCTTTAAAATTAGCTATAATCCCTCTGTAGTCCTTGTATAATGTAAGGAATTTACAGATTAAATGAAAGCAAGACCACAGAACAAAATAAAAATTAGCATTAATGTGATGGATGATATTTTGTTGGCATAGATGGCTGTGGCTCTAATTATTTAATCCGACTTTCTTTTTTTATTTCACAAATTCTCAGACCTGAATGTGCTGATACACATTCTAATTCTGCAGAAGATGAATGTATACTATGCCTCTCTTCAGGAATGTCCTGCAGTTTGTTAATGGATAGTCTAAGGCAGATCCAACATATTTTTAATTGCTATAAACTAAATGTGTTTTTATTTCAAAGTTTCTCATATCTTTGAAGTATTCTTTTTTCCACTTCATGTTTTACCCATTTGCTATAAGCACTTTCTTTCTTTGTCTCTCTCAGGTACTTACTGTCAACAACGGGAAGTGGAGGCCATTACCGAAGGTGTTGAGGAAGATGAAGGATTTTGCTGTTGTGAACCTGGCCATATTCCTCATGTGCTTTCATTTAACGCTGCATTTAGCCAGCGCTGGCTAGCTTGGGAAGTGATAGTCACCAAGTATATTCTGGAGGGCTATAGCATCACTGACAATAGTGCTGCCTCTATGCTTCAAGTCTTTGATCTTCGGAAAGTACTCACCACTTACTATGTCAAGGTAAGGGATGTGCCTCTTCAGAGCTTCTGGTGTCAGAGGCTCTTCTTTTAAAAAAAAAAAAATATATATATAGTTGTTTTAACTTGTGTTTTGCTTTTTCATAGCAATAGAAATTCTCTAGTATCCAATACAGTTAGTATATTATACCTATGAGGATCTTGCCATTTCTTTCTTCAGTGGAACTTAGCTACATTTGTTCATTAATATTATTAATAAAAACTATCATCTGTAGCACATCTCTTTTAGGCACTGTATTAAAGAATACACACACATGTGCATGCATGTATACATAAGCTTATGTATCTCTTAACTAATTCTCTAAAGGAATATTACATTCCTGTTCTACATATAAACAGGTCACGCATCAAAAGTTAACTTGGTCACAATCCTCTAACTAGCAAATGAAATCAGGGATTGACCAGGTTTGACTGACTCCTTAGCCCTTGCTGTTAACCACCTATTTCAGAAATCTGAATGAAAGTATTGTATGATTTGGGAGGTCCCCCAAAACACCATCACTTTTGACACCANAATCCTCTAACTAGCAAATGAAATCAGGGATTGACCAGGTTTGACTGACTCCTTAGCCCTTGCTGTTAACCACCTATTTCAGAAATCTGAATGAAAGTATTGTATGATTTGGGAGGTCCCCCAAAACACCATCACTTTTGACACCATTGCAATTTCAGGGTCTCTGAGACCACAGTCAGTTTCATTAATTTGTTAGAAGGACCCTCAGAACTCAGCAAAGCCATCATCCTCGTGGTTAGAATGTATTACAGTGGAAGGATACAGAGTAAAGTCTGCCCAGGAAAGAAGCACATAGGGCCAAGTCTAGAGACCCTAAGGCATGAACTTGCAGTTGTCTTCTCCTGGTGGACTTGTGCAGACAATGTTCATTCCTCCCAGAAACAACTGAGGCAGTACCTTCAGAGTGTTACCAGCCGAGGGTGCTCTCCTGCTCACCTGAGCCTCAGTGTGCAGAGTTTTTTTTGACACACAACCATTTAGATTTGCTCGACCATCCACATCACCAGCCTTAATCTCCAGATCCTCTAGAGTTCATGGTTCTAAGCCTCCAAGTAAATAAAGACGCTCTCATGAGGCAGAACATTGCAAGGGATTAGAGTCGAACTCCCAGAACCCAAGTGCAAAGGCCAAACCTCTCTTTGAGCAAGGTTAGTTTTTTACTGTACAGGTATTCTGTTTTTTGCTAAAAATTTCACAGGTATACAACACGGTTATCACTAGAGGTTTATAGGCAAAGCCAACATTTTCAAGAGGAAAACATACGCTAAATCTTCATGATTCATGTGTTATTACTTCTGTGTACCACCTTATTTGTGTTGATTGGTTGGGTTGAAACCTGGATCTTCTGTTTAATTAATGTTTGGTTAAACCCAACCTCAGGAAGCTAAAGAGATTGAATTTACAACATTTTTTATTAATAATGTGTGTGTGTGTGGCCTTTCCTATCTCTGTGTGTTTCTATTGCCTTATTTATTAGTTATATTCTTATAAGTTGACATAGGATCACAAGATAGCTTAATAGTTCTGTAAGAAATTTCTCAAAATAAATGTACCACAATAAAGGTTTTTCACCTCTCTTAAAAGATCGTAAATTCAGTAGATTGGAATTGTTTTTAGACTATTTTAAAGTCAGTAAACTAATGTCACTTTGATTCATATTATCAGTATGAACAATTAATTTAATGAGATATTGGTATTAATTCAGGTTGTAATTTAGCCTAAGGTGTTGTTTTTAATCTTTTTTCTCATTAGGGTATCATTTATTATGTTACAACCTCTTCTAAACTAGAAGAATGGCTAGCTAATGAGACAATGCAGGAAGGACTGCGTCTGTGTGCAGATCGAAATTATGTTGATGTGGATCCAACATTTAATCCAAACATTGATGAAGACTATGACCATCGACTGGCAGGCATATCCAGGGAGAGTTTCTGTGTGATTTACCTCAGCTGGATAGAGTACTGCTCTTCCCGAAGAGCAAAGGTGGGTGATTTACCTCAGCTGGATAGAGTGCAGCTCTTCCCGAAGAGCAAAGGTGGGTGATTTTCCTCAGCTGGATAGAGTGCAGCTCTTCCCAGGGAGCAAAAGTGGGTGATTTACCTCAGCTCGATAGAGTACTGCTCTTCCCGAAGAGCAAAGGTGGGTGATTTATCTCAGCTGGATAGAGTACTGGTCTTCCTGAAGAGCAAAGGTGGGTGATTTTCCTCAGCTGGATAGAGTGCAGCTCTTCCCAGGGAGCAAAAGTGGGTGATTTACCTCAGCTCGATAGAGTGCAGCTCTTCTCAAAGAGCAAAGGTGGGTGTTTTATCTCAGCTGGGTTCGAGTATAGCTCTTCCCAAAGAGCAAAGGTAGGAGTTTCTTTGTTTCGTTTATAACTCTCTGAGTCTGTTTTTCCAAAGAGGAAAGAATACCTCTATTCGTTATTGTGTCAGTTTTTCTAGATTTTCTTCTTTCAAACTATCTGCATAAGAGGACCTGTGTGGTTCATAATGGTTGGGCCAAACCAGCTCTATCAAAGCAGATTAGAAGGAGCCTCCCTCATCCTTTCACCTGCAGTGTCACAGTCTCGCTGTCTAAATAGTGTGGCCTTTACCTGTGCATGCACATACATATGGGTTGTAGATTGCATGTAGAACCTTCTTAAAGGCTACATTTTGGATTACCTCCAGCCCCAAGTCTGGTATACCTTGTTTACCAGACTTATGGATAATTAATATCTTTGTCCCAAATCCAAGGTCTAGACCAGTGCTAATACAATGTTCTATAATGATGGGAACATTCTGTGTTGTTCCAGTATTGTAACTACTAACCGCCTACATACGGTGGATTATGAGACACTTGAAATGTAGTCAGTATGACTAAGGAAATGAATTTTTAAGTTTTATTTAGTGTTAATTGATTTAAATTTAATAACTCATATAGAATAATGACTATCATACTGGACAGTGTTCATCTATATTATTGACTTTAAAATGTTAACATGGATAAAAATGATACAGGAATGAGTAAAAACATAGGTTCCTGGGCCTTGCCTGTATTCTAATTCTGCAAGTCTAGGCTGGGAACCCAAAAATCTATATCTTGGTGGGTGATTGTACTTTCAGTTCATTTCTGTCGCTCAGTTGTGTCCGACTCTTTCCAACCCCATGAATCGCAGCACACCAGCCCTCCCTGTCCATCACCAACTCCCGGAGTTCACTCAGACTTGTGTCCATCGAGTCCGTGATGCCATCCAGCCATCTCATCCTCAGTCGTCCCTTTCTTCTCCTGCNTAGTTCCTCTTCACTTTCTGCCATAAGGGTGGTGTCATCTGCATATCTGAGGTTATTGATGTTTCTCCCGGCAATCTTGATTCCAGCTTGTGTTTCTTCCAGTCCAGCGTTTCTCATGATGTACTCTGCATATAAGTTAAATAAGCAGGGTGACAATATACAGCCTTGACGTACTGCTTTTCCTATTTGGAACCAGTCTGTTGTTCCATGTCCAGTTTGAACTGTTGCTACCAGGCCTGCATACAGGTTTCTCAAGAGGCAGGTTAGGTGGTCTGGTATTCCCATCTCTTTCAGAATTTTCCACAGTTTAGGTGGTTCCTAATCCACACTTCAGAACACTTTATCTTACCCTGAAGGAAGAGTGAGTTGTAGACTTCTCCAACCACTGTTTCCTGCTGGGTCTCATGGTTCTTTGGCAGTGTTGCTCCTGATTAGACCCCATGTACCATAACCACAGTACCAAGGCCTGTGATCCCAAAAGCTAACTCCTCTATCACTATTGCTTCCCAAGCAAAAGTCTTGTGTAGTTGAACCATTGGTATCCTATGTGCAGGATTATTCTGTATCATGGAGCACAGGGAGCCAGTTTGACAACCAGCGCCTTTATTGTGGTCTGGGATGTACATGCTGATGGACTTTAAGTGTTATACCTTGTTTAGTCCTTAGAGTAAGGCACTCCATCATATCAGCTCGTTTCTCTTTACTTCATCAGTAAGAAAGGGAGCATCCTATAATTCCTCTCCGAACAGTGACCTTTGAGCTTTTATATTGGATGCACAGTAGATACTGAGCAGAGTAGCATATTTTTAAAGAAGGGCCAAGGAATAGAATAAAATAACCTCATAAGAGCTCAGAAAAAGGGTCAGTGGACAATGTCTGGAAATAGAGGACCTCAAAGCTTACCATCTCTTCTTTCAAACACATAACATTTGTGGGTTTGTTTGTTTGTTTTCATAAATGAAATATACCTAAAATGCTTTTCATGCTACTCTCAAATTTTTGGACTTATTTCTTGGGACAACAGGGGACAGGGAGTGATCATATTATTCAAATAGCCTTTCTGTGGCTTAGACTATATTGGTTACTTTTATTTAACTGTGGTCGTCTGGGCTAGGAGCTCATTGTCTTCCCACTCAGAAACAGGCTCCATTCTTTCTAAATTTAAGGAATGCATAATCTCTTAGAGATTACTGCTGAGGTCATGGATATATGCTCAAGAAGTCATTCTCTTAATTCCTAATAAATCATATTCAAAAGGTTTACCTCCAAACATGGGTATTTCCAAGTCTCTTCTGAGAGCTTTCTGTCCCTAGGTCATTATGTCTTATAGTCTACTCTTGTAGTCCCCTTTAGAAGAAAATTGTCAGGAAAGATAATTCCTTCATGCTCCCGTTTTTTTCAGTTGAACAATATTAGCCCTACCTCCTTAGAACCATGCATTCTGTTTTCTGAGTCATGCCTGGAAGAGCCTCTTCCCAATGACATTAAGTAAAGCAGAAAGGTTTGCTGACTCTAGATTGTTGTACCCTCACTTGAATGTTAATAAAGTTTCCTTCAGACATTCTCCCCCCATAGTTTTCCTTCCAAGATAGTTTTCTAAGTTGCCTGTTGTACAAAAATAAAAGCTCATTCTTTGCACCTTCTCTCATTATATGTATTCTTGAAGGAAATAATCTTTCATACAATAGCTGTACCTGTCTTGTAAAGAGCTTGAAATAATGTTTTTGTAAGTGTGGCCCTGGATTAACTGCATTAAACCACCTAGAACACTAGACTCAGAGAAGGTGATGGCACCCCACTCCAGTACTCTTGTCTGGAAAATCCCATGGATGCAGGAGCCTGGTAGGCTGCCGTCCATGGGGTTGCGAAGAGTTGGACACGACTTCACTTTCACTTTGATGGATTGGAGAAGGAAATGGCAACCCACTCCAGTGTTCTTGCCTGCAGAATTCTAGGAACTGGGGAGCCTGGTGGGCTCCGTCTATGGGGTCGCACAGACTCGGACATGACTGAAGCGACTTAGCAGCAGCAGCAGAACACTAGACTGCAAGGACTTCTCAGCTTGACTTTGCTTCCTGCTTCTTAAATGACCATAGTTTTCTTTCACCTTTGTTAGCAGTCTGAGAATTTCTAATTCAGTTGAGGATATAAGACACATGCCTTCTCCAACCATAACAAAATAGAGCTACTATGGTTGAAACAGTTTTTTTTTTTTTTCCTTTTGAGTACGTTAGCAACACGGATACACTCCTCTGGCTTGCATTGTTTCTGATGAGATGTCTGTAGTCATTCTTGTCTTTGCTGTTCTGTACAAATAATAAAGGCGCTCAGAGATATGGCAGGTTTCATTCCAGACAACCACAGTAAAGCAAATATCACAGTAAAGCCAGTCACACAAATTGTTTGGTTTCCCAAACAGTTGTGACTATTATGTTTACATTTTACCAAGTGCCCTTTTAGGCTATTTGCATCAGATGACCAGTATCTTGGATATGTGATACAAACGGCCGACTCATTGGAAAAAATCCCTGATGCTGGGAAACATTGAGAGCAGAAGAGGGTGGTCAGAGGATGAGACGGCTGTATGGAATCACCAAGGCAGTGGACGTGAATGTGGGCAAACTTCAGGGGATGGTGAGGGACAGGGAGGCCTGGCATGCTTCAGTCCCCCGGGTCACAAAGAGTTGGACACAACTGGGCGACTGAACAACAACATATCAAGTGTGTGATTACATTATGTAAAAAATGTAATGATGTACATTATTTAATTTAAAAATACTTTATTCCTTAAAAAATGCTGGTCATCATCTGAGCCTTCAGCAAATGACAATCTTTTTGCTGGTGGACAGTTTGAAATATTTTGAGAATTACCACAACGTGACTCAGGGACATAAAGTGAGCAAGTGCTCTTAGAAAAACGGTGCCAGTAGACTTGCTTGAAACAAGGTTGCCACAAACCTTTGGATTAAAAGAAAAAAAAAGTATCTGCAAAGCACAACAAAGCAAAGTGCAGTAAAACACCATATACTGGTATGTGTCACATAACAGTGTGGTTTCTTTTTCCCCCCACTGGCTCATTTTTAAGGTTTTTCTCTTCATCACTAGTTTAAGCAGTTTATGATGTTTTCTTCATGTTTCTTGTTCTTGGAATTCATTGAGCTGCTTGAATCCCTAGGTGTGTATCATTTTCATCAGATTTGGGAATATTTCAATTATTGTTTTCTCAAAATGTTTTTCTGTTTTCCTCCTTCCCTTTGTGGGGGAACTCCAATTACATTTCATATTGGGCTGCCTACTGATGCTCTTTGGTTTCTTTTCTCAGTCCTTGTCTCTGTGTTTAATTTTGTGTACTTTCTGTTGATATATTTTTAGATCATTTATTTTTTTCTTCTGCATTAATATCGTTAATCTCATCCAGTGTATTTTTTCTATTCTAAGACAGTGCACTTTTTTTTAATCTCCTGAGGTTTGTGTTTTTATATAGACCTTCCATGTCTCTACTTAGCACCCTATCATTCCTCTGTCTTTTTGAATGTATGGAATACAGTTATAATAACTCTCAATATCCTTGTTCACTAATTCTAACATCTGTATCATTTCTGGGTCAATTTTGATTGAGTGGTTGATTATTTTTCTAATTGTGGGTTCTATCTTCCTGCTACTTTTGCATGCCTGACAATTTTTGATTGATTGAGTGCTAGACTTTGTGAATGTTGCCTTGATGAGGCTGGATATTTTTGTATTCCTATAAATATTTTTTTAAGTTTTTTTTTTTTTAATGTAGACCATTTTTTAAGTCTCTATTGAACTTGTTACAATATTGCTTTATGTTTTATGTTTTTCTCTTTGGCCATGAGGCATGTGGGATCTCAGCTCCCAGACCAGGGATTGAACCCTGACCCTCTGCATTAGAAGGCAAAGTCTTAACCAATAGGCCACCAGGGAAGTCC
>SJYV01016012.1:674450-693205 GCA_006410875.1 Neotragus pygmaeus | reverse complement strand
GAGCATTTATATTCTTTTTTTTTTCCAAAAAAACATCTATTTCTGCTTTTTTTTTTTTTTTTTTACAATACTCTATTGGGTTTGCCATACATCGTACATTAGATTTGAGGACTCTGAATGTAAACTGGATTTCTTGTTGTGAATACCCAGTTGAATTAAAATTATGAAGTGCCACATAACGCTTCTTCTCTGATTACTTCATGTTTTCCATCAGGCCCTCCTTACTTTCAAGTTAGAGAGTCTTCACTTTCTGTTTATGTTCAAGGACTCACTATTAACAGTAGTTCATAAACAAGGGTCCAGGGCAAATAGCCTTGACCTTTGTGATTCTGATTCAGGGGTACTGATATTAGTTCTTGGCATCTGTATCTTCACAACACTCCCAGATGATTCTGATGCATAACCAGATGTTAGAATCAGTGTAATGGAAGACCTTTGTCAAAATATGTAAACTTTTATCTCCAATCTTAACAGTAATTTAGAGTCATTCCTCTATGGATTGCATGCCCTATTTAAGGGAGATTTCCGTATTTCTTCAATTCGGGACGAATGGATCTTTGCTGACATGGAACTCCTGAGGAAAGTAGTAGTCCCTGGCATTCGTATGTCTATTAAACTTCATCAGGTAAGAGGAGGGAATTTCTAATGCATTACTGGTTTTAATGGTACTTCTTCACTTGACTCCCAAATTATGTTCCTTGGGATCCTTTTGAGAAATACTCTGATTTGAGACAAAGAAAAATATGATTCTTGACATGGTATTAAATCTTAGAAGCCTGAACCTGTGTTTGTAACAGTGAATTTGAATAGTAATAGTAGAGTGTGACCTGGGCATGAACTTGAAGAAAAATACAAGCAGTGACAAACTGAAAATAAAAGCCTTGGGCCCCTGTAATGGTTGCTTAGACTTCAGGTGATGGTAATTCATGCCTGTTGTCAGGTGATTGTAATTCATGTCTGTTCTCAGGTGATTGTAATTCATGCCTGTTCTGTGGGTAAATGTTGGTTGATTCCCAGTGCAATATAACAACATCTCAGGAGTCTTGCAAGTGTTATTATTTAACTATGAGCTTCATTTACCATGTTTTATAGAATAAATGATGGTTAGGACAGAATCAGCCTTAATTAAATCTAGTAAGGCAGTAAAATGAAAATGAGACCCCCAAATGCAAATCTAAAGCCCTGGGCCCCTTTAAGAATATATTTTGAAATTAGGTACTGGCACTTGCTGCCCTTACCATTCCGCCTGACAGCTGTGATGAGATACGAAGATAGCACGTGACAGTATTGATCAAATGCACCTGCTGTGCTCCAATGTGGATGTCTCTCACTGCCAAACAAGAGGTGGATTGCTCCAGATGATTTTACCATGACCTAATGGAATGAAGTTAACACCCCATATTATTTAGGAGCGTTACTAATAAAGACTCTAGTATTTGAAAATTTCTGTGAAATTTTCTGTTTTGAGGATGATGGGGGAAAAAATATTTGGGATCAAGGAGAAGAGGGTGGCAGTGGATGAGATGGTTGGATAGCATGACCTACTCAATAGGCATGAACTTGGGCAAACTCCAGGAGATAGCAAGGGACAGGGAGGCCTGGTGTGCTGCAGTCACAGAGAGTCAGACACTACTTAGCGACTGAACAACAGCAACAGAATTGTCCATCCTCAGACTGGCTTTAGAGTTTCAAGACAAAATTCAGTGTATTTTAAAGAAAAAGATAATGATTTCATATTAAAATGTTTTTAAAATACCTTCTCAGAAGGTATTCTGTTTCTGCTACGTATGAAATACTCTCTTATGTAGCATAATTTTCTAACAGCTCCTCACAGACATCTTTAATTCTAAACATCATGACAGGTATTTTATCTCCATCTGGCAGAGAGGAAACTGAGGCACAGACTCTCCGTCTTTTCTGATCCCTGTCTCTCCCTACAAGTGCTCTTGCCTGGTGCTTCCAGTCCATTTCCTTACATGTGGTTTTAGCCTGTGACAATGGTTTTCTACCTTAGAAACAGGCCCAACACAGTTGAGTACAACACACTGTCATCATTGGCCATCACTGACAGCAACAGTGACAGATTGGGAAGGGGTAAGGAGGTGGACGTAGGAACCGAGGCCATAGAGTGCTCAGGGAGGGGAGGAGAACACAGATGCAACCTGGAGAAGTTCTGCGATCCCCATACACCTTGGAGAAGAGTGAGATTGACCTGTGAAGTAGCAAGCAACAGCCATTCACTGAGCATCGCTTTGACCAAGACAGGTGGTTGCTGGTGAGAGACTCTCAGGCCAGGAAAAGACAGATGTGTGAATAAGCACTGTTCATCTCCAAAGTTCACTGTACTCATGAAAATCCACAAAAGGCTTCTATGCCAAAGTATTAAATGGCAACCCACTCCAGTATTCTTGCCTGGAAAATCCCATGAACGGAGGAGCCTAATTGGCTACTGTCCATGGTGTCACAAAGAGTCGGACACGACTGAGCGACTTCACTATCTACACATGTATACTACTTGGCATGTGACCTAGCAAGTCCATTCTCACATACATACCCAAGAGAATGAAAGTGTATGTCCACCCAAAGACTTACACACGTGTGCATAGCAGTCTAGTCCCAAGAGCCCGAAGCTTCAGATAACTCCAGTGTTCATCAACAGATAGAAGATTACTTAGCAATAAATATAAATGATCTACTGTTAGATGCCACAGGCAGAATGAATATCAAATATTACACAGAATAAGGGAAGCCAGACGTAAAAAGAGTGCATATTATATTATTTTATTTAGGTAAAATTTAAAACAGGCCAAACTAACCTGTAGTGACAGAAAGCAGATCAGTGGTTGCTTGGGATGTAGGGATTGAATGCCAGACGGCAGGAAGAAACTTTGAAATGACAGAAATAGTCTATATTTAGATTGTAGCAGTGGTTAACATGGGTTTACACATTTGTCAAAGTGCGTCTGACTATACTCTTAAAATGGGTGCAGTTTATTATGTGTAAATTATGCCTCAACTGATCGTTTTTTAAAAAGATTCTGTTTCCAGAGAGCAAAATACTTAAAATTTCTGTTAACCTTTGTTTCAGACACAGTCTCTGATAGGGTGCTTTTTAATTTTTAATTCTGCAATCTGTTATATGTTTTTACTTTAGAAATTAAAACTGTTATCTGTGTAATATTTAATTTTACAGTGTTCTGTAGTGTATCAGTGTTCTCATCCACATAATCACCCACAGCCCAGAGATTTATTTTACTCACAGTTTTGTAGCTGAAGATTAGCCAAAACTCAGAGAAATTAAGTAAATCACCCTTTTCATGTGTTCTTTCTTGTCCTCTAATCATTTTGTAAAGCAGCTTACTTCCTTATTTTTTTTCCCACTAGTCTCTTTAAGGGAGTTTACATGGCTGTTAGAGCTAAAATACACCAATTAAAGTCTAGCTTGGTTTACAAGAGATATATAATGAAAATCTTAACAACCTTCGATCTCCTTGAGGACAGTGAGAGCGTCTTAGTAATCTTTATATCCTCGTTGTTTAGCACAGCACTTGGCAGCCAGTGAATGTTACATGAGTTGCATTGCTTTCAACAAATAGTATTTCCTGTGCATCTTCTAACTTCTCAAGTGCTTTTGAAAACCTTTCTTAGAATTGGAAACATTGTCTCTTTTTATTTATTGGAAAACTAATGGAAAACAATGAAAAGTAAACATCTCCCAAGAATAAGTGTCTTCTGTCATCCCTTCACATCATATAACACTCTCAGGAAGCAGTCACTGCCAGTAATTGGATGCCCATCTTTTCTGTTTTCCCCAAGTTCATTCAGGCATTTTCAACTACATTTATACATATTTTCCTTTTAAAAAATGTAATCGTGCTGTGTAAATTGATCTGGGTCAAGCTTTTTTCCCAGTTAGTATAATGTGGACGCCTTTCTAAGTCAGCACCTGTAGAGGCATTTTACTTTTTTTTTAATGACTGTAGTTTTCCAGAGTGTAGTTTTTACTCTATTTATTCAGCTCTTTTTCTATTCATGGACATTCTGCTTGTTTCAGATATTTATCAGTAAAACACTGCTGAATGATGTACATAGAAGTTTACATATTCATTCAACCATTTTAAGCCCAATGAAAATAAATACTTGGACAGGATTGAACATTCTCCCCTTTTGCCATGCCTAATGATTTCAGACTTTGTGTCCATTTTACTGAGAATGTGTTTATTGCTTGTCTCTGCACTTTTATTCTCTATTCAAATAATTGTACAAATACTACTAATCCAAGGATGTCATTTCTTCTTTAAGTGAGTATCTTGCTGAAAGAGAGCATCTTATGTCAGAATGAAAAAATACTCAAAAAATGTATTCAAGTTCTGGCACTACAGTCATTTACTAATTTTCTAAACCTCGTTGTTCAGCCACTAAGTCACGTCGGACTCTTTGTGACCCCATGGACTGCAGGCTTCTCTGTCCTTCACTATTTCCTGGAATTTGCTCAAACTTATGTCCATTGAGTCAGTTATGTCATCCAACCATCTCGTCCTCTGTTGCCCCCTTCTCCTCCTGCCCTCAATCTTTCCCAGCTTAAGCCTCTTTGAGCTTCAGTTTCCAAATTTGTAAAATGCTGGCATTATCTGCTCAACCTACTTGACAAGATTGTTTGAAGAGTCAGGTGAGATCATGCGTTGGAGAACCTTGTACACTATGTACCCACGTGCACGTGAAGACTTCCGTTATCCTCATGTTGGTGGTCCTCCCGACCTAGAGGTGCATCCTTAGGGATATCACCCTCTTGCTCTCACCATGTCACCTCCCGATAGCACACACTCCAGTCAGCTGGCCTAAGCACAAATGAGTTACTTTACCTCGGTGTAAAAATTTATCAGCCTCTTAACTATAAATATGAAGGCAGCTAATATAGTATTTGTGTTTCCTTAATGACATACCATTTCAGAAATTCCAAATTGTGCTATGATTATTGGGGTTTATTTCCTGTATCCCCTGTTAGTTTTGGGGGTTTCTGAATGGGAAGTGTTGATACATTCCATATACTCCATTGTTTCATCCAGGCTATCTGCCACACAGTCTTGCATGTGGTAGATATTAAATAACAACTTACCAAGTAAATGAGTAGTTGCTAAGGTCAAGAAGATCTAGCTTCTCTAGGACTTAGGACCCTTAATTTGTCCTCCAAGCTCATAGTTGTGAGCCTTATCTCAACTAGATGAGAGGCAGGATAAAAATTGTATACTGTCATTATCCTAGAGATGAGACTTTTAAGTGAAAAGCACCTAGTTAAAAAGAAACATAGTTTAGAGACCTTTTATGTAGCTTTAAAGGTGAGATAATCCTTTAATAGGAAAAAAAAATGAAGATATGCAAACCAAATTGAATGAGGTAAACAAAATATATATAAATTGGAAATAAAAATGGTTTAGCTAATAAAACTTAGAGGACAGGTAGGGTTGAATTGAGGAATTTGCAGAAGTAGTAGAGAAGTAATGAGCTAATTCCTAACCTGGATAAATTTAAGAATCAATCATTTACCTCTGCTAATACTAACACATGCTGATAATGAAATACATAGGCCATTTTTTAAGACTTACAATTTAGTAACTAGTTTTACAGAGGCTTTCATTGTCTTGGAAGTCATTCTCTAATTTTCCTAGAAATACAGGTCTATCTTTATCTCTGTATATAGGACCATTTCACTTCTCCGGATGAATACGATGACCCCACTGTGCTCTACGAAGCCATTGTATCCCACGAGAAGAACCTCGTCATCGCCCATGAAGGGGACCCTGCGTGGCGGAGTGCAGTGCTCGCCAACTCTCCCTCCCTGCTCGCTCTGCGGCACGTCATGGACGATGGCACAAACGAGTACAAGATCATCACGCTCAACAGACGCTACCTGAGCTTCAGGGTCATTAAAGTAAGGTTTGGAGGCGCTGGTCTGCCTCTGAAAACAGTGAAACTTAGAGACCCTTATCCAGACTTTTTAAAAGTCATGAAATTCTTTCACAGAAAACAGAAACATACAACCGCACTATGTTGACGGTTATTATTATGACCACTTAATAATTTATTTTGTCAGTGATGTACTCTGTCTTCTGAAGTTTCCTCGTGCCGTGAAGCCTTAAAGCCTTTCCTTATTTCTGTTATGGCAGTCTCTTGCCTGTTATACATACTGTTTGGGCAACATCTCTTCTGAAAATGTCAGCCCTGTATTGCTAACATGATTGATTCCTAGGTTGCAAAATAATACTATAACTTGTACTTGACAGTGATCCGTAGCTCACTGTAAATGGTTTGCTCTGACCTGTTTTTTGGTTGTTTTGTTTTGTTGTTTTTTTAAACGTCTCAAGGCTGTAGGAGGCATAATCTCTGAAACTTTATTTTGATAGCTTGAAATGTTTTACTTGTTTATTCATTGAATCAAACCCCCCCCACCCATGAAATCACAAATATCCTTTCAACTCTAAATACTTGTTACCTCTCATTTCTGTCAAAAATATCTGTTATCTCAGTTACAGCATTCAGTGCTTCACCAATTTAGACTACATTTTGCTTGGTATTTTTACAAGACAGCAAAAGGAAGAGCTCTGTAGGTGCTTATTATTTAACAACCTAATGACGGTGGGAAATGGTTAACTCCCATTCAGATGTGACCTACTTATACTTGTTTCCTGCTTCTCACAGCTGGTTATTGTAATGTCTTTCATATCCTTCCCATTGCTGCTCTTCTATTTATATAAATTTTATTCTTAGCCCCTTAACCTACTTCCTGTGTGTTCTGATTTTCAGGTGAATAAGGAGTGTGTTCGAGGCCTTTGGGCAGGGCAGCAGCAGGAGCTTGTTTTCCTGCGTAACCGTAACCCAGAGAGAGGTAGCATCCAGAATGCCAAGCAAGCGCTGAGAAACATGATAAACTCATCCTGTGATCAACCTATTGGCTACCCTATCTTTGTCTCACCCCTGACAACTTCTTACTCTGACAGCCATGAGCAGCTTAAAGAAATTCTTGGGGGACCCATCAGCTTGGGAAATATCAGAAAGTTCGTCGTGTCAACCTGGCACAGGTGAGCCGTGGGGCTGCCCTTTCCAGCAGTGGTGTGTCCTGACCCGCCTAATCTATGCCTTTTGCATTAGTGTCACCTGGAAAGCTTTAGGAAAAATACAGCTGGCATGGTACAGTAAAAACTTGTTACAGCTGAGCTTTAGGAAGTAGAATCTGAGCATGCGTATCTTTAAACTCTTACTAGATAAATCTAACACGCAACCCTGGTCAGGAACCACTGCTCTAGCATTTAATAGAATCTTGAATAATTCCCTCTCTTCTAATTTTTTTAAACTCTATTGCAAGATATTGTTGCTATTAGAATGTGTGGGTCAGCAAACAGGGCAAACTAGAGAAAAAGCAAAGAAAGTTGGGCAAGTTGATTCCATTCTTTTTGAGTTCCATTTGAGCAGTAGGGGGAGCACGCTACCCATGTTGAAGCTCCTCCTTGCGCAATGCAGAGATACTGCTGCCATTTGAACAAGGAGCACTCAAGTCTCAAATCTGTAATGTCCTCAGGTATGCACATGAATGGTTTCCTCTGCCTTTTGTCTAGTAAATTATGATGTGTGGTATAGGAACATCATAATTTGATGGGTGGTAAAGAAAAATTGCAGATCAAGAGTTGTTCAGATCTTTAAATATCAGAACTTAAAAACGGGATTAGAGCAATGAACTCTAAAACAGGTGCTTTAAAATTCTTCCAGCATTACAGTAAAATTTCACCATTTTAACATCAACCCCTATTCAAACAGGAGGAAGAACACAAACCAGGATAGTGTTCAAAGAAGTTTTGTCTTAAAAAAATAGGTGTTGTGTTGAAATTGCCTTGTTTGCTCAGGACTGAGGGTTTGATGGGGTGCAGGATTTTCAGTGCCAAACTGAGACAGTTTAAACTTTACACTTTAAAACAAAAGAAGAAAAATTATTACAGCAGCTCTTTCCAGTTTGCTATAGCATAAATTAGATTTAATTTAAATCAATTAGGTTCTCGTGGGTTGTATACAGTGACAAGAATTCTATTTCCAGCTGAGATCTTAATGGAACACATTGTTATGTGCAGTTCTTCATTATGGTGTAGGAAAGGTGATAGAATGTATAAAAGTGAAGTCAGTTAAGAATGGAGTCAGTGAATTTAAGAGGGCGGTATGGAAACATAAAAGAGTTTTTTCCTTCCTGATGTTGATTGCTCCATGAAGACTTTAATGCCTATCTTGAAGTGATCTCGGGATAGTGCCTCCTACCCTGGTGTTCGTTCCTAGGTTAAGAAAAGGTTGTGGAGCCGGATGTAACAGCGGTGGCAATATCGAAGATTCTGATACTGGAGGCGGACCCTCCAGCACCAGTAACAGTGCGACAACTGCCAACGATCCCCACAGCAGTGCATCCCAAGGAAGCACTGGAAACCCAGGCCAGGCACCCGGAGCAGGACTTCATCCGCCCATCACATCCCACCCTCCAACCCTAGGTAATCTGAACCAAAATTACGTGTGGGATGTCAGTCCCTCAGCTGTGGGGTTCAGGTGGTATGTGTGTATAAAGAGGATGACACATTACCTTCTCGGAAATATGTAAGCAGAATGTGTTTGATTCCCAGTGGGCCGTTACCCTATATCATTTTATGTATATAAATATATTATACTTAAAAATAGCCTTTCTTTGGAAGTACCATTTTTAAAAGCTAATCATACATAACTAATATAATTTATGTAATATCTCTCCTATTGAACAATGATTTGATTTCTTCTGAGTATTATAACTTTGTATATAAATCTTTATATTATAATCTCTTATTCTTTTCTTGGGCTGGAAACTTGAGAAAGGAAATCAAATCAAAGTTTATGAAGGTATTTAAGACTCATGATATAAAATGCCAAAAATCTTTCTAGACTTTCTTTTTTAAACCAGTTGGTACTCTGACCAGTCGTACATAGAAATGTCCAGCTTTGAGTATCATCGTTGCCCAGCTCTGCTCCCTGCTCTCTCAGAGAGACAGGAGAAGGGGGTGATCTTTAGTTCCATTGTTTTAATTTGCATTGCTGTAATAGCTGTGGTTGGAAACTTTTAAGTTTATCATCTCTTCTTTCTGGAGTCATATTAAGTCTCTTGCCCTTTTTTCTATTTGGTTATTTTTTTCTTATTTATCTTTAAGATTTTTTTTTTAATGAATTTATTTCTGTCTGCACGGGGTCTTCGTTGCTCCGTGTGAGCTTTCTCTGGTTGTGGCAAGTGGTAGCTACTCTCCGGTTTGCAGGGCACCAGCTTCACATGGCTGTGGCTTCTCTTGTTGCAGAACAGAGCTCTGGGGTACATGGGCTCCAGAGTTGTGACTCAAGGGCTTAGCTGTTCCAGGGCATGTGGGGTCTCCCTTGACCAGGGATCAAACCCTTGTCCCCTGCGCTGGTAGGAAGATTCTTAAGCACTGGACCACCTGGAAAGTCTTTTTCCTATCTATATTTATATGTTCTGGATTGGGCTTTTTGTCAGTTTTCTGTACCAAAGATAGGTCTTCCCATTCTGTATCTTGGTTCTCTCTTCTCTGCCTGTGAAGAGTGGGCTTGTCTTTTTTTAATGAGTTCTTCATTTTTGTATAGAGCAATTTACTAATCTTTCCTTTTATGATTAACACTTTCTGTATCCTATTTAAGAAAATTTTCCTTATCCCAAAGGAAGATTTTCTTTTACTAATTTGCCTTTTACGTGAGAGCCATAGTCTTGCCTGGTATGCAAGCCAGATCCCATCCATTCCCAGATGGCTGCTTGGTGACCAGCATTGTCCTTTTCCCCCACTGTTGAACATGGATCAGATTAAATTTTAAACCATTTACTTCAATTTTAAAAAAGGTAACAGCACTGAAATTGTTAAGCCTCTAAATAGGTGTGTGATCAATGTTTTGTTTGTTCTTTACCTTCTGAGTGAAAACCTAAAACTGCCAGTGTGCTACTTTAAATGTACCTTCTACTCTTAACTTTGATTAGCTCTTTTTAAAAATTTTCAGATAAAAAGCACATGTAATTATTTTTCAGTATAATTAATAATAATTTTTTAGTAATCTTCACATCACTCTTCACAAATCTGAAGAATTCTGTCAACCCATTAGAATAAAGAACACAGAAGAACCTGCTGTTCAGTATCATTGATCATATTCAGTAGTGATCCCTAATACACAGGCATACTGCAGTGATGCCTCTCTGTTCTTCTGTAGGTAGTATAACTTGTCATTGCAGTAGATTGAAAGGGCGTTAATACTCGACTTTGAGAAATAGTAGTTATAGAGCTTGCCACATAATAGATCCTTAATAAATATTTCTCACTGTCTCATTTCCATGAACTATTTCATCTCTGATGTATTAAAGAGGTACTCGTGTTATTCTGAAATATTTGAGTGAAAGAAATTTTAGGATTTATCTCAACCCTAAATCCCGCTATTTCCTGTAGATTACCTAATTGTGTTTTTCATATGGCCCAGAATTTGGATTTTAAAAAGCTTCAGCAAATGAAAATTATACGAACCACATGAGAAAAAAGATCTCAGATATTTATTTCTTTTCAACAACTTTAAAATTTTCAGGTATAAATGTTAAATTCAGTAAACTGACCAGCTAATTTATGGTGAGAGGCTTAAGGGAGAAGGTCCTAGAAACTACAAAAGAGGCGACTGTGCTTGCGTCGTTCCACTCAGGGTGAGCACTGCTGCCGTCTCTCCCTCCCCAGGCACTAGCCACAGCTCTCACTCCGTGCAGTCCGGCCTGGTCCGGCAGTCCCCCGCCCGGGCCTCCGTAGCCAGCCAGTCCTCCTACTGCTACAGCAGCCGACACTCATCTCTCCGGATGTCCACCACGGGATTTGTGCCTTGTCGGCGCTCCTCCACCAGCCAGATATCGCTTCGCAACCTGCCGTCATCCATCCAGTCCCGCCTCTCTATGGTGAACCAGATGGAACCCTCCAGTCAGAGCGGCCCAGCCTGTGTGCCGCACGGCTTGCCTTCCTCCAGCAGCTCCAGCCAAAGCATCCCCGCCTGCAAGCATCACACCCTCGTGGGCTTTCTCGGGACAGACGGCGGCCAGAGCTGTGCCGCTGACGTGCAGCCCGGCAGCACCTCAAGCCCTGCCAGTAACTCCCATGCCAAAAAGGGGGAGGTGATTTACAGAGTCCAGGTGAGTAAACCCAGCACTCTTCTTCCACTGTTTCTCCTTCCCGGGTTTGATTTTTGTGTTTTGAGTGAAGGTCTCCTGTGAAAACACACCTTATACTACTCAGTCAGAAGGAAGAACAGTTGTGAATGTTGCAAAAAAAGTCTCTGCCAATGTAAAAACTGAAAGCAAGCAGTTTTTCCCTGGTGATATTTGTTCCCTCTTCAGCCATGGTTACGTGGCCATAGCAGTAAGGTCTCCCTGGAGGCTAAAAGGCACTCACGTGGCTGCTGAGGTTGTTTTTTATTGCATTATAGGCCGTGGAGAATGTGGACACAAAGAGTACTTTGTGTGAAAGAAATTTTGTTTGGAATTATATAATTATTCATCTTCAAGGAAATAATGAATTGGAAATGATTCATATTTATTTACAATGTAGATTGTGGATCCCGGTCAAATTCTGGATGGGATCAACCTGTCAAAAAGGAAAGAGCTGCAGTGGCCTGATGAGGGTATTCGATTAAAAGCTGGGAGGAACAGCTGGAAGGACTGGAGTCCTCAGGAGGGCATGGAAGGCCATGTGAGTTCTTCTGAAGCTGGTGCCCTGACTTTTTGGAGCCTGTATGCATGTTTTTAGCTGATTTATGTACTTATGCTTAATTATCAAACTGAATTACTGCCTCTAGGGTAGAGTCTGTGAGTGTATTCAAGGTCTCTGCCACTAACTGCTTGTTTTGTTCTAAATCATCAGGTGATTCACCGATGGGTGCCTTGCAGCAGAGATCCAGGTACTAGATCCCACATCGACAAGACAGTACTTCTGGTCCAGATTGAAGATAAATATGTGACTGTAATTGAAACTGGGGTACTAGAACTTGGGGCTGAAGTGTGAGCCAGTGTTTTATAACTTCATTTCTTTTCCCTCAAAATTTCAAGATGTTGGGGACAAAAAAAAAGAGGAGAGAGCAGAAGATGCCTGCAGTTATCACTTTGATCCTGTAGGAGAGACTTGAACATAGAGTGGGCTAGGTTAAGCACCTCTCCTTCACCCTGACTCCCATCACTGTCTCCATCCCCAAATAAAGGTGAAATATTTTTTTAAGTTAGCTGCTGAGAAAACATTTTGCATGAAGGATAAAGTTCTGTTAAAATACATCCTTAAGAGTTTTTTCCTATGCATTGCCTATGCTTTAAATCAACAAATTCTTGATTTCTAAACTACAATCTCATATTTTTCTAATTTCTTTGCCAAAAATAATTACCATGTTTTGTCATAAAACATGAAATCCATTTACCTTGATTTTTAAAAACGTGTAGAAACCTTCAGTTTGACACATAGCAGTATAAAAGTTTAATGTACAGTGAAAGAGACTATGAACAGACATAGATTTATCTTATTCCTTGAGCGCTAAAAACTTTAATGAAAAAAAACTGCACTAATTTTTTACAATGCACTAAAGTCTGAGATTTCTCAGAACATTTATTTATATATAAAAATAAAATAACATTATTTAAATTGCCTTTGGGATAAACCCCTTCCCTTTCCTTATAAACGTACGTAGCAGGAACAGTGCTGCTCACTCTTCTTTAGTAGTCTGTACTTCATGCCAATCCACCAGTTGTTCCTTTCAAATGAATACTCCATCTCAAGATACACGTGGCTTCATCGCTGGTGTTTCCCAAAGCCAGTAGTCAGGGACTCGGTCCCGTGAACACTCCTGCCAGCTTCCGTGTCCACACTTCAGATGGGCTCCTGCACCAGGAGCACCCCGGCCACCCTGCTTCTCCCACCTGAGCAAGTTCTGCTGGGGTCAGTTCTGGGAAGAACAATGCTTTTTGCTTTTCAAAGAAGATGAAATGTCCAGGAATTTAAAGAAAGAATTGATTGCCTTTAAAGAGTTCTTAGCTCTTGAAGTCATTCACATGCAGTTCAGTCAATCAAGTAAAGTTTTTTCAAACAGAATAATCCAAATGGTGCCGTTCTTATCATTATATCCCACTTTAATAACTTCGCCTTTTCTTTCCTCCTCTCTTCTTGTTCTGTGACTTGAATTTTATTTCCAGTGATTTATAGTGTGTAGCCGTAATTTGGAATATTTATATCTGTGATGAAATTGACTTAACTCATATGTTGTCTCATAACTTAAATTTTATTGTGTGTTTTTTTTAATTATGTATTCAGGGAAATTTATAACTCAAATTTACAGTTGGTCTAGGTGGGAACTGCAGTTTAGATTTCATTTTCAACATATGGCACTTTTTAAATCCTTCAGAAAACTTTTCACGTTTTGTGTGACACTCCAAAGAAGACTGTACATGTGAGCATTTAGGAGCAGCCATCTTCCTGCCCCCGGGAATGAAAAGTAAAAAGAAGCAGGTGAAGTTAATTTCAGTCATACATTTTACATAATGTGTTATATCCAGAGTATTCCAATTTCAGCATGTGGAACTAGCCGTATTTCAGGTACTTGCTGGCCACATGTGCTTAGTGGCTACTCTGTTGAGCAGTGTGGGTTTGAAGTTATCTTTCTGAGACAGAAGATCTTGGTAATTAATTCTAATGTAGATCTTACAGTATAGTATGACACTTCAGTAGAAGGAATGAAAACTAAGGAAGTAAACAGCTAATGTATACCATCTGATTGCATTTTCACTCCAAAACCTTTTTTTTTTTCCTTTTTCCAGTTTAAAATTTTTGTGGTTATTCAGGAGCCAGTGTGCCTCGTGTTGATGTTTCCAGACTTCACACACTGCAAAATTTATTGTTGAGAAACTTTTCATCAAATAATTTATCAAACCTTTATATAAAGGTACCCTGTTTCTCAAAACAAATTGAACTTTGTTATCTTTTAGTAATTTTATTAATTAGGAATCCTAAAAGGAGCCCTGTTCTTATTTTTTAAGTCTAAAACTTGTAGTCTTTTTAAAATCATAATACTTTTCTAATAATTGCATTTGGGGAAGTATTGATAATTAAGGAAGGATTCATGTCTTAATAATTTGACCTAAACCTAAACTATAATAGAGAAATATACACACTTTCAGTAATTAAATTGATTATACATGTCTTATTTAAACCTGTCCCATACGCCTTTGGAGGATAGTGAGCTATTTATTTAGATTCCCTGCATAGCATTTTTCATTAGTGTCAATATATAAGACTCCATTATACACTCATTGGCATCTTTAGTTCACAGTTGCCAAAACTTTGAGAGTTCCTTAATTTGAAAGTAAAGATACGTGATTAAAACACAACTTTTTTCATTGTTTTAAATAGTTTTATTGATAGCTGTCTGGATTTTTTTCTTGTTTGATTTCTATTTAGAGTTCTGGAATAAGTTTTCAATGGTTAAACACCANACCCAAGGATTGAACCCAGTTCTCCTGCATTGCAGACAGATTCTTTGAGCCACCAAAAAAGCCCATATCTGTCCTTCTATTCTAAATGATAACCTTACTATGTAGAATATCCTAGGTTTTAAGTTTTTTTCCTTTCTGCCTTTTTGCTTTTTTTTTTTTTTGGTTATTCTTATTTAGTGGTAAAAATCATTTTATAACTCAAGTTTTTGGTTAATCTTCCAGTTTATAATTTGGTATAAGCCCTCTTTTTACACCATTTTTCAATACTTGATAAAATTTTATATGTTGACTTTTTTCTAAAGAACTATAATTTTTCCAGAAGTCTAGATTAATATGTTGATATTTAAGGGGTCTGAGAGTGTAGGTGGTGAGGCTCTGTATTTTTAAGATGATAAGAGATTAATTACCTTTCAGGAAATTAGTGAACAGACTTCATCAGTGTTTTGCCTTCTTTGAGTTTCCATTACTGGGAGATTAACTTCCATTATATTTGAAGTATTTTTCTTAATATTTCAAGTATATCTGAGATACTTCCACTAATCCTTGAAATAGAATTAGTCAGACAAGATTTCTCTCTTGAGCGAAATATGGAAAATTACTCTGTGTACCAGATGTCAGGCAGTGAAAATATAAGCTTTAACTTCAGCTCATTAAAAAGATGTATTTTTCTTCCTGGGTTGGTTTACTTTTCCATCTCATATCAAAATATAAAAAACCAGCCTCACATTTAAGCAAGGGTAGCTTAGCCTTAATGAATTCCACTTTGCCTCTGAGCAGCAGCCCTGGCCCCCTGCTTAGGAATTCTTCATTTGGTCAATTGCTGCACTGAGTCATGTTCATCCAGAGCTGAGCCTTTTAAACTGATGATTTGCCCCGAGGCTAAAATTATCATTTTATCTTAGTTAACTCGCAAAAGTCTTTCTTCGTAAATATATGACTTGAGAAAAAGATAGCAATAGTGTTGTATGAGAACTATTTGAATTTGTTTACTAGCTACAAAATTATAAGTTGCTGCCCACAATGTGAATTACTTTTGTGTTTATTTTCATCACTTTTTCATGAATATGGACAAGACCTCACCCCCCTTTTTAAAATTTCTCAATATTCCTTCTTGTTCTTTTCTGTAGTACATTATAATCACATAAAATTACTTTGCTTGGACACAGACCCAGTCAGTTTTTGACTTTTGTTAGCATACCTTGTTCAGACGAGGTGTAAAACATCCATTGTTGTTCTAGAGGCTTTTCCTTTAATTCCAAAATAAATGAAGAGAACACTGTCGTTGAAGAAGATGATAGTTGGAACCCATGACTTTGAACTTTGTTTTGGTCTTACATGGAAGTTGAGTTTTTATTAATCTGGAAAAAGAGGGAAATTAGACATTTTGAGGTATTTATGCAGCATAATCACTAATATTATGTTGGATATGTATAGTTTTTTTTAATAAGGTATTAAAGAACTAGCCTCTCTCTTCTTCACTTCTCTTATTTAAAAAAAAATCTGGTTGATATATATGTAGGCCTTTTATTTAGGTGAAAACTGTGATTGGAAAGAAGTTCATTATTATACAAGTAGATCTGATAGGTATGTGAGTTGAAGTATTAATTTTGCTTGAAACAGAGGTGTATTTTCTGCTTTGAATCACCTCACCCAAGTCATCTTGTCAAGAATCACGTGTGATAAGAATTTGTCTCTATTGCCTATCGGCCACATGTTCTTTCTGAATTAGAAAAAATTAGTTCTATTTGTGAGCTGAACTTCCTTATGTACTGTTTTATGGAAGCAGCATAACATTCTTTGGGGCACCAGAGCTGATTGTCCTCACAAGGTTACGTGACCGCTCTGTTCTAAGACACACCTATTATATAGTTATACCTTTTTTTCCTCTGCCTCCCCTCTGTACCTGAGAATTTATGATTCAATGGAGCAGGAAGAAAGGTCACCTAAGATTGTGATAAGGATGAATTCCTGCATGTTATTTGCACAGAATGGGGCGATTCCTTGAAATTTAAAGTAGAGAAGTAGTGGAAAAATGAGATGGCTGCTCCAGATGACTCTTGGATTTAGTATAATTGTAGTATAACAAGATTTTTTACATATGAAGCTTGATTCTACAACCAAAATAATGGAAATGGGGAAATCGTGTCTGCTTATGCTTTTTTTTTTTTAAAGCTTACTATAATTTAACTAAAAATAAATTGTAAAAAATGATTACCTTAACATTATACAAGTCTGGCAATGAGCTCTGCATGAGGAAATGGAAAGAAGAATATGAAAATGATTCCAGGAAAGTAGGTGGGAGGAAGGAGAATGGGTTTCCCTTTTCTGATCATGGGCTCTGGAAGTATTCATTGCCTCTACCAGCATTCAGTATAAACCAGAGATATGTACTCCTGTATGTCTGTGAGCGTGTGTGTGCGCGTGTGTCTGAGTGTTTGTTATTCTGAACAGCTTGTAAATACTGTAGTTGTTTAAAATGGAAACTAAAAGCTGAGATTGTTTTTTCTTTGCAAATATATTGCATCAAAGATACAGTATTGACAGTGGATAAAACACTGAGGAAATAAATTTTTTTTCATTTTGCCTTCTGTCCATTTTTGTCAAATTAAGAAAATTAAGAGTTTACCATATTAAGCTCTGCCTAGCATATTTTTAAAACATGTACTTGGTTCTGAAGATAATCATTTTAAACAGATGCTTAGGCTTGCTGACATGGGATTCAGCCTATAATAGAAATTTATCTATTTCATAATAAAAGGATATCTTTTCTCACTTGGCAGAAAGGTTGTAGTTTACATTTTATGAACTTACCTGAATGTGTCTTGTTAGTGATGTTAGATGGAACATGTAGGATGAGGGATGAAAACGTGTGCATATTCACTGTGCTAATCTAGATTACAGTACAGAAAATGACCGTGCAGACTGCAGGCATCAGAGCCTGGCAAATGCTAAATAAGGACGTGTGATGATTTTATGTATGATACTTACAGAAGGTGCAGGCTGACTTACAATGATAATGGATACACTCTTGACAGAGTCACTCATTAAGCCTTTAGTGAGTCTCTTGAAGTAACAGCCCAAACTGGCAGGGTGCAGGTGATGTCCTTTGGCATCAGAGCCCCAAACAATTTGCTCTCTTTCTGCCCAGGATCACAGTGACTCACCTGGAGATGTAATGGCAGTTAGTCTTCGGACAGTATTTTTATCTAATGACAGGAAACATGCTAGTTAAATGAAACACATCTTCAAAGAAAGGAAATTTCTGTGCATGTAATCTGTATTAATCTTAGACCCAGAATTTCAAAGTGGGGTTGACCTGAAATCTGGGTCCCCTAAACCTCTTTGTTGTTAACCTCTTAAAGTGCAGCTTACTTTACGGTTTGTTGGGGTTTTTTTTCCCTCTCCTATAGAATTCAGATATGTTTTGCAGGCCTTTAGCCAATGAATCTCACTGTGTAGGTGCATTTTCCTCTAGAGAAGGAAAAAAGCACCTTGTGAAGTACCGACATGACCAAATGATGGCTTTTAGGGTATTCACTCAGCACTTACTTTGCAAAACATTTGTTTGATTCCCCTCGTCTCCCATTCACATGTGTTTATTAAAACTACATATTCTTGAACTTCATACTTAGAAAAATGTAATTTTTTCTACAAGAGAATCCCTAGGTTGCTCTGTAATTTTCTCAGGACATCTATTAATAGCAAGTGGGTGACTGTTTTGGGGGGCTCCAAAATCACTGAAGATGGTGACTGCAGCCATGAAATTAAAAGATGCTTACTCCTTGGAAGGAAAATTATGACCAACCTAGACAGTATATTAAAAAGCAGAGACATTACTTTGTCAACAAAGGTCTGTCTGGTCAAGGCTATGGTTTTTCCAGTGATCATGTATGGATGTGAGAGTTGGACTCTAAAGAAAGCTGAGCGCCGAAGAATTGATGCTTTTGAACTGTGGTGTTGGAGAAGATTCTTGAGAGTCCCTTGGACCGCAAGGAGATCCAACCAGTCCATCCTAAAGGAGATCAATCCTGAGTGTTCATTGGAAGGACTGATGTTGAAGCTGAAACTCCAGTACTTTGGCCACCTGATGGGAAGAGCTGACTCATTGGAAAAGACCCTGACACTGGGAAAGATTGAGGGCAGGAGGAGAAGGGGAACGACAGGATGAGATGGTTGGATGGCATCACCAACGCAATGGACATGATTT
>SJYV01016012.1:611549-673683 GCA_006410875.1 Neotragus pygmaeus | reverse complement strand
TGGAGAAGATTCTTGAGAGTCCCTTGGACCGCAAGGAGATCCAACCAGTCCATCCTAAAGGAGATCAATCCTGAGTGTTCATTGGAAGGACTGATGTTGAAGCTGAAACTCCAGTACTTTGGCCACCTGATGGGAAGAGCTGACTCATTGGAAAAGACCCTGACACTGGGAAAGATTGAGGGCAGGAGGAGAAGGGGAACGACAGGATGAGATGGTTGGATGGCATCACCAACGCAATGGACATGATTTGGGTAAACTCCAGGTGTTGGTGATGGATAGGGAGGCCTGGCATGCTGCAGTCCATGGGGTCTGGAATCGGACACGACTGAGCAACTGAACTGAATGAGAGATGAATCTGTCTTGCCTGAAAGCCTTTTTAAGAAACCATTCAGTTTCAGTGCCCAGTAACCTGTGCTGAAAGGGAAAGGTCATCTTTTGGTCCAGGGTTCCTTTTTGCTGCCAAGAATGCTGTATGGATACACAATACCTGGACCCCTGTAATGCCAGGTTAGTGCCATCCTGAAGCACAGGCATCCTGACTTGTTTTTATCAGATAGCAGCTATCCCGGGACAACACTGAATTTAATCAGATAACAAGCAGTGCCTCTGTGCTTTTAATACTATTAATGGGTTTGCTCTCACATATCCCCCACCACTGCTCAGTTGTATACCAGTTAGTAACACCGTTGCGTAACAGTTGGTGTGTCCTAGTGGGAACTCAACAGTGGAGCACAAATGGCTTATGTGAGCTGTACCATTCTTTAGACGCAGTGCAGATTGGTCTCAGTTGTAAATGTAGGGGTGACTCCTTTTGTACAATTACATTATGAAACTAATTCTATAATATTTACTTAAGCCTACGTAGCAAGAAAGAAAACAACCCAATTCAGAGTTCCTGAAACAGGAAATTGGCTTACTAGAAAATGAAAGGTAATCTGGGCTTTTAGGATTGGTTAATTCATGTTACTCCATCTCTGTGTATCTGTAATTTTCTCAACTCTGCCTTCATATGTATGCTGGCTTTCTTTTCGGACTGAAACTAAGTGTCTGTTTCTGGACCTCATTCCATACATATTATCATTCAGAAAAAAATACTTCCCATTACCTCCCTTAAATGGGAAGATCTCCCAAGCCTTAGCATGTGTCTTCTTGCATCTCATTAATGTAAAAATGTAAGATTTGATCTATGCAAGGTTCTTGACCTGCCTCTGTCCTGGTTTTCTGAACCAGTCACTGACAAGAACAGTCACCATGACTGGCTCAGGCAAATCAGAGAGCCCAGAACCCGGACTCTACTCCACTAACAGCACAGCTGCTCTACAGTGTGTGTAGAGGAGTTGGCCAGAGAGTCTGCACCAGATCTGTACATAGCTTTTCGGAACTTGAGTATTGTTTTCAAGAGTCAGATTCAGGCCACCTATGAAATAAAAGTGTTTCTTTTAGGATTAGGTCCAAATATTCTGTTTTTCCTCGGATTTCCTTACATCTCATCATGTTTCTGCTTTTCTCCATGTAAATTATTTCCTTCCTTGTTGGAAAAAAAATGGTAAACACCTAGGCATAGAATGATCTTTAGAGAAAGTTTTTAATGATAGCTTCAGTTTCTAAAGGACTATTCAGATTCCCCCCCCCCCTTTTTTTTTAAGTTTGGGACTGGAGCCCATCATCTTAGTTTTTTGAATGTTGAGTTTTAAGCCAGTTTTCACTTTCCTCTTTCACCCTCATCTGAGGCTTTTTAGTTTCTCACTTTCTGCCATAAGAGTGGTATCATCTGCATATCTAAGGTTGTTGATATTTCTCCTGGCAATCTTGATTCCAGTTTGTGATTCATTTAGCCCAGCATTTTGCATGATATACTCTGCCTATAAGTTAAATAAACAAGATGATGATATATAGCCTTGTCATATTCCTTTCCCAATTTTGAACCAGTCATTTGTTCCATGTAAGGTTCTAACTTGCTTCTTGACCTGCATACAGGTTTCTCAGGAGACAGGTAAGGTGGTCTGGTATTCCCATCTCTTGTAAGAATTTTCTACAGTTTGTTGTGATCTACACAGTCAAAGGTTTTAGCATGTCAGTGAAGCAGGAATAGATGTTTTGTTTGAAATTGCCTTGCTTTTTCTATGATCCAGTGGATGTTAGCTTATACATCTAGAAGTTCTCAGTTCACATATTGAAGCCTAGCTTGAAGGATTTTGAACATAAACTTACTAGCGTGTGAATTGAGTGCCGTTGTATGGTATTTTGTATATTCTTTGGCAATACCCTTCTTTGGGGTTGGAATGAAAACTCACCTTTTCCAGTCCTGTGGCCACTGCTGTGTTTCCCAAATTTGCTGACATTGAGTGCAGCACTGTAATAACACCATCTTTTAGGATTTTAAATATCTCAGCTGGAATTGCATCACCTCTCCTAGCCTCGTTTGTAGTAATACTTCCTTAGACACTCTTGACTTCACACTGCAGGATGTCTGCCTCTAGGTGAGTGACCACACCATCATAGTTATCTGGGTCATTAAGACCTTTTTTGTATAGTTCTTATGTGTATTCTTGCCGCCTCTTTTTAATCTGCTTCTGTTAGATCCTCACTGTTTCTGTCATTTATCCTGCTCATCCTCACATGAAATTCGTTCTTCAGTTACCAGGTCGTGTTGGACTCTTCCTGATCCCATGGACTGCAGCGTGCAGGCTTCCTTATCCCTCACCATCTCCCAGAGTTTGCCCAAGTTCATGTCCTTTGACTCAGTGATGCCACCCAATCATCTCAACCTCTGTCACCCTCTTCTCCTGCCTTCAGTATTTTCCAGCATCAGGGTCTTTTCCAGTGAGTCAACTCTTTGCATGAGGTGGCCAGAGTATTGGAGCTTCAGCTTCAGCATCAGTTCTTGGAAGAGTATTCAGGGTTGATTTCCTTTAAGACTGGTTTGATCTCCTTGCTGTCCAAGGGACTCTCAAGAGTCTTCTCCAGCATCACAGTTTGAAAGCATCTATTCTTCGAGTTCTGCCTTCTTTATTGTCCAGCTCTCACATTCATACATGACTCCTGGAAAGACCATAGCATTTAACACATGGACCTCCATTGGCAAAATGATGTCTTTGCTTTTTAACACACTGTCCAGGTTTGTCATAGCTTTCCTTCCAAGAAGCAGTCATCTTCAAATTTCATGACTGCAGTCAACCATCCGCAGTGATTTTAGATCCCAAGAAGAGTAAACCTATCATTGCTTCCACCTTTTCTCCTTTGCCATGAAGTGTTGGGACCAGATGCCATGATCTGAGTTTTAAGCTGGCTTTTCACTCTCCTCCTCTTTCACCCTCAACAAGATTCCTCTTTGCTTTCTTCCATATCTAAGGTTGTTGATATTTCTCCCAGCCATCTTAATTCCAGCCCAGCATTTCGTATGATGTACTCTGCATATAAGTTAAATAAACAAGGTGACAATAAACAGCCTTGTTGTACTCTTCTCAATCCTGAATGAGTCAGTTTTTCCATACAGGGTTCTAACTGCTGCTTTTTGACCCACATACCGGTTTCTCAGGAGGCAGGCAAGATGGTCTGGTATTCCCATTTCTTTAAGAGTTTTCCACAGTTTGTTATGATCCACATAGTCAAAGTCTTTAGCGTAGTCAATGAAACAGAGGTATATGTTTTTCTGGAGTTCTCTTGCTTTCTCTACGACCCAGAGAATGTCGGCAATTTGATCTCTGCTTCCTCTGCCTTTTCTAAACCCAGCCTGAACATGTGGAATTTTTCAGTTCACATAATGCTGAAGCCTAGCTTGGAGGAGAATTTTGAACATAACGAGCACGGGAGATGAGTGCAGTTGTCCTGTGGTTTGAACATTCTTTAGTACTGCCTTTGTTGGAAAATGGGAATGAAGATTGACCTTTTCCAGTCCTGTGGCCACTGCTGTGTTTTCCAAATTTGCTGGCATGTTGAGTGCAACACTTTAATTGCATCATTTTTTAGGATTTTAAATAGCTCTGCTGGAACTACATCACTTCCACTAGCCTTATTGCATGAAATGTTCCCTTAATGTATCCAATTTTCTTGGCGAGAACTCTAGTTTTTCCCATTCTATTGTTTCCTCAGCTTCTTTGCATTGTTCATCTAAGAAGGCCTTCTTATCTCTCCTTGCTGTTCTCTGGAACTCAGCATTCATTTGGATGTATCTTTCCTTTGCTTCCTTGCTTTTTGCTTCTCTTCTTTCCTGCATTATGTGTTAAGCCTCCTCAGACAACCACTTTGCCTTTTTGCATTTCTTTTTCTTCGGGATGGTTTTGGTCACTGACTCTTGTACAGTGTTACAAACCTCCATCCATAGTTTTTCAGGAATTCTGCCTACCAGATCTAATCCCTTGAATCTATTCATCACCACCACTGTATAATCATAAGAGATTTGATATATAGGTTATACCTGAATGGCCCAGTGGTTTTCACTACTTTCTTCAATTTAAGCCTGAATTTTACAATAAGGAGCTGATGATCTGAGCCACAGTCAACTCCAGGTCTTGTTTTTGCTGACTGTGTGGAGCTTCTCCATCCTCAGCTGCAAAGAATATAATCAGTCTGATTTCAGTACTGACCATCTGATGATGTCCATGTGTAATCTTTTGTGTTGCTGGAAGAGGGTGTTTGCTATGACCAGTGTGTTCTCTTGACAAAATGCTGTTAAATTTTTCCCTGCTTCATTTTGTACTCCCAAGGCCAAACTTTCCTGTTACTCCAGGTATCTCTTGACTTCCTACTTTGGCATTCCAGCCCCCAACGTTGAAAAAGACATGTTAGTTCTAGACGGTCTTGTAGGTTTTCATAGAACATTCAAGTTCAGTTTCTTTGACATCAGTGGTTGGGGCATACACTTGGATTACTGTGATGTTGAATGGTTTGCATTGGAAATAAACCGAGATCATTCTGTCATTTTTGAGATTGCACCCAAGTACTGCATTTCAGACTCTCATTGACTATGAGGGCTACTCCATTCCTCTTAAGGGATTCTTGCCCACAGTAGTAGATATAATGGTCATGTAAATTAAACGCACCCATTCCTGTCCATTTTAGTTTACTGATTCCTAAGATGTTGATGTTCACTCTTGCCATCTCCTGCTTGACCACTTGCAATTTACCTTGGTTCATGGACCTAACAGTCCAGGTTCCTAGGCAGTATTGTTCTTTATACCATTGGACTTTACATTCACCAGCAGACACATTCACAACTGAGTATTATTTCTGCTTTGGCCCAGCCACTTCATTCTTTCTGATTGTTGTTCAGTTGCTCAGTTATGTCCAACTCTTTTTGACCCTAAGGACTGCAGCATGCCAAGCTTCCTTGTCCTCTACCATCTCCTGGAGCATACTCAAACTCACGTCCATTGAATCAGTGATGCCATCCAACCATCTCATCCTCTGTTGTCCCCTTCTCCTCCCACCTTCAGTCTTTCTCAGCATCAGGGTCTTTTGCTCTTCACATCAGATGAGCAAAGTATTGGAGCTTCAGCTTCAGCCCCAGTCCTTCCAATGAATATTCAGGACTGATTTCCTTTAAGATTGACTGGTGTGATCTCCTTGCAATCCAAGGACTCTGACCGCTCTTCCTCAGTAGCATATTGGACACCTTCTGACCTGAGGCGCTCATCTTCCTGTATCATATCTCTTTGCCTTTTCATTCTGTTCATGGGNGGACTGATTTCCTTTAAGATTGACTGGTGTGATCTCCTTGCAATCCAAGGACTCTGACCGCTCTTCCTCAGTAGCATATTGGACACCTTCTGACCTGAGGCGCTCATCTTCCTGTATCATATCTCTTTGCCTTTTCATTCTGTTCATGGGCTTTTCATAGCAAGAATACTGAGGTGGTTTGCAATTTCCTCTTCCAGTGAATCAACTATTTTCAGAACTTTCCACTGGTGGCCCTACACCGCATGGCTTATAGCTTCATTGAGTTACTCAAGCCCCTTCACCATGACAAGGCTATGATCCACGAAGGGGGTTTTAGAATACTATGACGTTTTAAAAAAATTGAATCCCTCTGCTCCACACCAAAGAACTTTTCTTTATGTAAAAAATACTTATTGATACTTATTACATTAGAACTTAAAGCAGCAAATACTGAGGACTTATTTCTAAGTGAATTAATAAACTCATTACATGTTAACACATTTTTATTTAAAATGGTGCTTTCAAATTTTAAAAATCGAATAAAATGTGAACTATCTGCTTCTACATACAATGTGTTGTATTGCATTATTTTGATTGGAGTATATGAAGAAAATCTGACTTCTTACATATATGTAGCTGAAAAAGAGTATTTGAATAGCCTTTTCAGGTAGTTGTTAATATTTTTGTTTCAGTGCTTCACTAAAATGTGTTAAGTGGTAATTTCTTAAAGCTTAATCTCTTCTGAGCCAAGTGAGATGAGTGTTGATAAATGAAGTGGTTTATCAACTGAAAACCATCCAGCCCAGAGGCTTATGACTCATTTTCTAAGACCTTAGACTTTTTTCTTTTTTTTTGCAAATATGGGGCGGGAGGACAGGAGGCAGAAAATACTTCACTTGGATAATATCTTTCGCTTTCTGGAAACTAAAAAGGTATCCGATGCCACGAGTTCTGACATGTTCTAGTTAACATCTCTTTCTCAACCTGTATTAGGTCACCCTCTGGGGATGCAGGTCAGAAAGAAAACCTATAGGTTATGTAGGCCAAGGGTGAGAGGGCCAAAAAAAAATGGTAAGAACTGAAGCACAGAAAGCTCTGGTGTCTCCAGGAATTAGGCAAGTGTTGACTCATCTGGCCGTGGCCAACACAGCAAGCATAATTGGGCCTAAAAAATGGAACATCCTCAGCTCTTGTACTTCTGCAGAGCATGAAGAATAAAGTCAAATTTAGGGTGCATTTTTTTCATAATGAAGTTTTCACGAGAATCACTTCATAGCTAAAGCTGCACAGAGTGTGTTTTAGATAAAAGTGTAAGATGCCTTGTGAGCTAGAATTAATATGGAGAGAGGCTCTGGAGAGAGGCAGATTGCCTGTTCAAATATGCGTGGGTTTGGAGTTTGTTAGGAGGTGATATTGTCAGGGTGTAAGTTTTTTAGGAACTTGATTTTTTTCTCAGAATCTGAAATAACCTCAGAAAGCAGCTAATGATAATGAAAGTAGTAGAAGGCCAATATGTTGATGAAAATGCCAATGTATTGATTTACAGTTCTAGAGACTGGGGCATTCTCAGCCTCGCATCAGAAGGTTTGGTCATCAGAAGTGAGTTTATGGACATAGAGCACAAGGACCTGTGTAATTCTGGACATCATTTTTTTCCTGGCTTGGGATAGCACACTTTATATTTTTTTCTACTTTTCTAACGATGGAATGTTTTTGTCCATCAGTTTTAGTGTCTTCACTCTGCAGTAAACACTGTCAAATTTTGGTCTTTGGCTTCCTTTTTCTAGCCTCCAAGCAGACCACATTTCTTCTGTTGTCACATTCTTGCTTCATTCAGCCAGGTCCCAGCTTTCTCACACTCAGTGGATTACTCAACACCTTGCCCTTCCTGCTTTGATTGTGGAGAACTAGTCTTACCCACTGGTGTGAAGTTTACTAGTTCGAACATGGGCAAGTCCCTTTACCTTGCAGTTCAGAAGACATAAATTTACTAACCTCCTACTTCATTACATTTCCAACTAAGAATAATTATCTTCTCCAAATACACCATTAATTTGGGGAAGGGAAAAATGTCTGCCTCATGACTTTTAGGCTAGGAGCAAACATGTTTTAAGAGATTAAAAGTAAAATCTAATTTTTAAAAAAATTGAAGTTCAGACTCTGTTCAGCTTGAAAGGGATAGCTGTAAGTTGATCTTGGATAGTCAGTGTTCAAGAATGTGGAAGATAAATGACACAAACTGATTAGACACAATCTAATAGTGAAAAATTAAAACGATGTTGACATGTCTGTGGCAAAGAGCTGGAATATTGACATACTCTTGCCAAACTAAAGATTCTGGAAAGTATATTTCCATTGCAAATTTCAACAAAAGGACTCTATATAAAGCTGTAATGACTTTCTTTGAAAAGTGTTTATTGAAGTAAGCATGTGAGCCCCCATTGCGTGCCAGATAAATTCATAAGAAATCCGCGAAGTGTTTTTATCATCTTGTAAATGTGGAAATTGAGGGTTAAAAGATAGTTTTCAGGAAAAGATTAGATCATGGTCCTCAGATATAAAAATGTACACATGTTCAAGACTTTACCTGATGCATTCATCTGGAGAACTAACTGCATGTTGTAACACATTCAAATTTAAAATGTTTTAAAAGAGCACAGATAAAGGAGTAATGTAATGTTGAATTGTAAAACAGACCTTTTTTGTTGTTGTTTTGAGAAGGAGTTCATTGAACCTCCACTATACTGGACAGTATCTACATATCTTCTTATCAAATAAGACCTACATTTTATAAAGTTATAAACTAACTCACTCAGAGTCAAAACCTAGTAAGACAGCAAAAGTGCTATAGATGATGCAATTTTCCATCGATGTTCATGTTTTTTTCTACCTTATTTTCAGTAATTGGCCTGAGATAATACACATAGTAAGTGGCATGACGGAGGTAAGATTGGGGGAAATTCCTGGCGAGTGGCGGGGAGTTGTCCAGGACATTTCAAATTGCAAGGGAATCCCTGAGGAAATCCTCAGTGATGCAGTCTTGAGGCAGTGTGGACTGTGGCAGTAGCTTTTGTGGAAGCAGACCCGAGCCTGGTGTCTCTGCATAGGGAGTTTATTGAGAGTGCTCTTCAGGAACAGTACCAGTGAGGGAACCAGAGGCTGGCTTGATGAACTGTTGATGTAATCACAACCAAGGTCTTAGTTAAAATCCATGGGAAGACCTGGAGCTGGGGTGGCCCTTCTGAGATGTAAGGAGGATACGTCTTGGGGTGGCAAAACTCCTGACAGTGGGGGGAGTCATTATCTCCATCCTGAAGTGGAATTCGGGCAAGCACCACAGCGCCCAGCTCAGTGCGTGGCCTGCTCCTATCCAGGTGTCTCCCTCCACCACCCTCCTGACCAGCACCTCTGCTAGTCTAGTCTAAGGATAACCCCGACTCCCTCGCTCTTGAGAGCCCTGAGTCTCGGTCACCATGCTCTTCTCCAGCAGTGACCGCTGTACCTGACTGACCATTTTTCATGTAAATTGGGTAAGGGATTACCAAGGGACCCCAGTGCATCACCTGGGTGCCAGATGTGTCTTTTCACCTCCCATTGCATGCAAGAGGAGCCCTGCCTCTCCTGATTTCCTTTCCACCAGAGAAAGAACATGATGCTGATTTCTTGCCCATTGACTTTTTAGCACAAAGGACCCAAAGTGACAGGGTGATAGCCACAGCTTAAAACTGAATGGGATTCTTGCTGAATCCACTGATGGACGATTTCCACCTTTGGAAGCCAAGTACTTTAGATCCACAGCCTAAAGTTGTGGGAGCAGGAAGCACAAATTCTCCAGGTGGGTCATCAGTAAAGATGGTTAGCAGGGCCATTCCCATTTCTATTTGTTGGTTCCAAGTCTGGTGTATTCCACCAACTGGGATCACTAGAATGGTCATGAATTGAGGATATACCCTGCATCCTAAAGGGTGGTGCCCCATCCTCACAGGATGTCATTTCCAAGCTGGCACCTCAGCTGTCCCTTTAAAAGGTCACTCAGTTGTTCTATCAGACCAGCATCTTCTCCAGTAGATGACAGGGCCAGTGGACTCTGGCCATGTGCCCTCTGTTTCACTCTCTGGCATAAAATCTCGTGGTCCTATTTGGTGCCACGTGAATCTGGCACTCTGCAAACACTCATACAACCATCATGCTGATGCCCGGCAAGCAGGAGAGGCAAAATCAATGCCCATAACATGTCAGTGCTGGTCAAGGTAAATAGTAATAACTGCCCCATTTAGAGTAAAGGCGTCCAATGTAGACAACTTGACACCAGGTGGATGCTGGTTCTCTTTAAGGGGGTGGATATTGAGTCAATACACAATGTACAGCAGTGATCTCCATAGCACTCAGATTAAACATTTGGCAACGTCGGTAGCTAGATCATCCTTGGTGAGTAGAATCCCATTGTGAAAAGACCCTGATGCTGGGAAAGATTGAGGGCAGGAGGAGAAGGGGACGACAGAGGATGAGATGGCTGGATGACATCACTGACTCAATGGACATGGGTTTGGGTAAACTCCAGGAGTTGGTGATGGACAGGGAGGCCTGGCGTGCTGCGGTGCATGGGGTCGCAGGGCCGGACGTGACTGAGCGACTGAGCTGGGCTGCCACTGCTGCCACCGTGGCTGCTCCTTTCACGCAGACATTTTGCCAGCTCAGCCCAGCTCAGCCCAGCTCGGCTCGGTTCGGTCGCTCAGTCATGTCCGACTCTTTGTGACCCCATGCACTGTAGCACGCCAGGCCTCCCTGTCCATCGCCAACTCCCACAGTTTACTCAAACACATGTCCACTGAGTCAGCGCTGCCATCCTCTGTTGTCCCCTTCTCCTCCTGCCCTCAATCTTTCCCAGCATCAGGGTCTTTTCCAATGAGTNAATCTTTCCCAGCAGCAGGGTCTTTTCCAATGAGTCAGTTCTTCACATCAGGTGGCCAAATTATTGGAGTTTCAGCTTCAGCATCAGTCCTTCCAATGAAACATGCTTTAATGATGCTTTAATGATGAATAAGCTTTGATGATTTCATCCTCCCAGGCCTGCAAACCCTCCGCCTTAAACTCCCCCACCTTCCTTCGGCAGCAGGCCCACTGCGGGAGCATGAAGGTAGCCTTGTTCCCCTGTGTTGGACCCTTTCATCCCCGTCCTTATTTACTCCTTACCTAGAATCTGGGCTAGACCAGGCCCAGATGCACAGATGAATCAGACACATCCCCGCCCTCAAGGAACTCGCAAGGCTGGTTGGAGGGCCTGTCTGGGTTTAGGAACACCTGCCATAGAGCTGAGAATTGAGAAGACCACAGGGATGGTGGCCAGGAGAAGGTGATGCTGGAGACCAAGGGCAGGAAAGGAGACTGGAACATTCTCCGTGATGAGGAGTACCTGGGAGAGCATCTCAGGGTGGTGAGAAGCCTGCTGTCCTAGGGGAGGCGTAGGAATTCACCCAGCTGCCAGGATTCAAGGTTCATCTCCACCACTCGCTGCCTTCAGGGTGGGGCTTACTGACCCCCTGAATTCAGATCCCCCCCACCAGTTGCACGGTGGGGAGTCTCTGGCTTAGGGCTATGGAGGTGAGATGAAGTGAGAGGGCAGAACAGTGCCTGCCCAGACTAAGTGTTACGCACACATTCCTGATGCTGTGACTGTTATTCCCTGATGTGCCCAAAGAGGCCAACACCAAGCAGCAGATGTTCTGAATGAATGAGTCACTGAGGCTGGAAAACAGGATCAATATGCAGGTGTATACGTCACAGGCTTGTAAGCTGCAAGAGTGAGTGGGATGGAGTGGAGCCCCAATAATAAAAATATAGGTATAATTTATGGAATTTCTCCTATATGCCAAGGGTTTTGCATGTATTATTTCTCCTCTCTCCCTCTCTCTCATACACACACTCCCCTCAAAGATTCTGAGCGGTAATTAGGGAAGGGGTGGCCCAGGGAAGCGGTTAAGAATTTGCTTGCCAGTGCAGGGGACCCAGGTTCGATCCCTGGTCGGAAAACTAGGACTCTGCACACCTCGGAGCAACCAAGCCTGCACACCACGACTACTGAGCCTAGAGCCCTGGTGCCTGAACAAGGGCGTTCAGGGTTCTCTCCGCAACTAGAGAAAGCCTGTGTGCCGCAGCGAAGACCCGTGCAGCCCAAGAAAAGGAAGTGTAATTATTCTCTACATAAAGATGAGGCAGCTGAAGCCAAAAGATACCTCTTCTTTCTGTCAGGATGCTGTTCTCTCTGCCTAGAATGTTGGGTATTGATGGTGCTGCTATAACTGTTATTTGGTAAGATAATGTTCTCTGCTGCTGCTGCTGCTACATCGCTTCAGTCATGTTCGACACTGTGTGACCCCATAGACGGCAGCCCACCAGGCTCCTCTGTCCCGGGGATTCTCCAGGCAAGAACACTGGAGAGGGCTGCCATTTCCTTCTCCAATAATGTTTGTCTATGGGGGCTTAATAAAATAAACCAAACCAAAAGGAAAGTAACTTTCTCTTGAAGATGCTCATGAGATGGTCAGGTGGGGGTGCTCCAGAGGCCCAGGCGAACTTGCCTGTGGAGGCTGACTTGGCTGCCTGGGCCCCCAAGTACTTGTTCGGGTGGTGAGGGGTGCGGAGGAAGAAGCCCTGTCAAGCACCAAGGTGTGAGGCAGGAAAGAGAATCTGGTTTCTTGTCTAGAGTGAGTCCAGCCTGAATTCAAGGCTGGCTCCATCACTTACCAACTGTGCCATCCTGAACAAATTACTTGACATTTCAGAGGTAACCTAAATGGAGACAATGATACCAATCCCTAGAATTTTGATAAAGTTGAAGATAATGTATAAAAAGGCTAATCAACATAGGCAAAGGCTAACTTTCCATCATCATTAATGCAAATTTTTAAATTATGAAAATTTCAAATTCTTGGGTAAATATTTTAAGCTTAGTAATGGACAATATTGGCAAGAGAGTGATCAAGCAGGCACCTTCATATAGTTTTGGTAGGAGTATAATTAGTACAATAGCTGCAAAAGACAGCTAGGCATTAAAAAAGTTTTTTAATGCATATACCTTTTGATATAGCAATTCCGCTGCTCTGAATTAAGCTTATGGATATATCAATTTTAATTAGGATACTGGATTGATTGCTATAGTACCCAAAATAACAGTGGCTTAAATATGGTAGAGACATATTTCTTTTTGGAACATAACAGCTCAGCTTATCTAAGGCTGGGATGATGTGTGTAGGAAAACAGGAGGTTGTGATTCTGTGGTGTTGAGAGGTCTAGGTTCCATATTATCTGCTCTACCATCTTAGAATACTGCCCTCAGCTGCATGGCAGAAGGCAGCGCCCGACTACATGGGAAAGGAATGGGGGACATACCCCTTCTCTTTAAGCCACAACCCTAGAGTCCCATTCATCACTTCTGTTATATCCCACTAGCTAGAACTTAATCATATGTTCATACTTAAATGCAGGGGTGTTGGAAAATGTAGTCTTTATTCTGACCAGCCATGTGCTACTAAAATCCAGGGGCTATATGACTAAAGAAAGCAGAGGAGTTTGGTTAACAGGGACCACTGAACAATCTCCGATACAACACTCATATACATAGGCCTAGATGTAGGCATAAGAGTATTCATTGCAGCATTTTTTATAATTGGAAAAACCCTAGAAACAATCTAAAGGACATCTACAAGTCCAAGATTGATTAGAGAATGATACATTCATTCAGTGGAATATTATACAGCTATTAAAAATGAAAGCGGCAGATATTTATCTACTAATAAGGAAAGATATCCAAGATACAGGAAGTGAAAAAAGGGAGTTGCAAAACTATTAAATAAAATGTGAAGATACATATATGTGAACGAGGTGCAATTAATGGAAGTATATATTTCAGAGCAAAATGAAAAGGGCAGTTGGGGGAATTTCACACTCCAATTATCCTTCTGACTAAAGTTCTTACCATGTGTCTATCAAGTGGTTTACCAGCTGGGGTACAGGTTCTTAGACTTGTTTCATTTCCAGTATGTCATGCAGGTGCCCACCTGCCGGAAGCCCAACAGCTTCTTCTTGAGGCCTCAGGTTGTCCTGTGGGCTTAAGGGGATTCAGTCCAAAGGGCCAGCCTCCTTCCCAGGGTCAGGCAGAGATTGGGGTGTGGTGCTGCCTCTGTGACTAACGTGGCATCGTCGTGGCACAAGCAGGTCCTGGGCCGCCCAGCGTGACCTGCCCTGGGCCCTGCTGGGGTGAATCCAGCCTGCGCAGGTCTGGACGTGGGGTCCCCGCGGTTCCGGCCTTTCTACGTAACAATCGTGTATTTTGCCGTTGTTTCCTAAGCATGAGTGTTGCACCAACTTTCGCAAGTCTGTGGGATTTTCCAGCCCAAGACACACATGAGAGAAATGGGCTCAGGCCTCCTGTAGAAAGATACTGAGTTAGAGTATATCAGCTCTTTTTTTCTGATGAACTTCTCCTTGGGTCTGTGATTCCTTTTGTCAACAGGGAACCTGGGTAATGACCACCCTAGTCCATTAAAAAGTTCTAATACTATAGTGAAGTGAAACGAAGTGAAAGTCGCTCAGTCGTGTCCGACTCTTTGTGTCCCCCATGGACTATACTGTCCATGGAATTCTCCAGGCCAGTTTTGGAGTGGGTAGCCTTTCCCTTCTCCAGGGCGTCTTCCCAACCCAGGGGTCGAACGGAGGTGTCCCGCATTGCAGACGGATTCTTTACCAGCTGAGCCACAAGGGAAACCGATCCCTTCTCCAGTGGATCTTCCCGACCCAGGAATCGAACCAGGATCTCCTGCATTGCAGGCCGATTCTTTATCAACGGAGCTATCAGGGAAGTCCAGTACTATGAAGCATTATCAAGTCACATGTTTTTGTCTTGTGTAATACTTAGAGCCCCAATTTTTTAGCTGCATGATAATGTTCAAAAATTAAAAGCATGACTTTCTTACAAATACAGGGTAAGCCCATGTCCAAAACTTCATTTAGTTCCCTCCTTAAGAAGGGAAACAACAAAACTCAGGCTGGTTCTCAGAGCTCTGGAGTGATTGGGGTTTACATAATTGTACTAAAGAATAGTGGCTACATAGGTTGGATACAAATCTCATTAACATCCTCCAGGCAATTAGTCTTCACCTTTGAGGTTATCTTTTCTTCTAGACAGGAATCATTTGCTACACAACTCTACAAGACAACTTTTAGCTTCAGGTTCGGAACCCTTAATTAATAGGAAGTGGAGCAGTCAAACAAACAGGACGTTCTCCTAGAATGTTAAATAATTCTCGGGTGAGCTGGTTAAACAGTATTTCAGTGTGGCATTGAAAGGACACACAGATAACGCCTTAGCCTTGTTTTCAGGTTCTGGGTAGTTTCTCTTAATGCTGGTCAGGTCACCCTTGCAGCCACAGTACCTGGTCCAGGGCGCGGCCTCGTTGCCCTGGGGCAATGGCTAACCACGTCCACCACTGTCAGGAAGCCCTGGAGAAGGCGCCGAAGGTGGAGACAGGGAACCAGTGGAGAAGGGTCAGGCTGTCCAGGCCTGTCCACAAGGCCCAGTGCTTCGAGCACAAGGCCGTGCGTGCGTGCTCATTCGCTTCTGCCATGTCCGACTCTTTGGGACCCTATGGACTGTAGCCCACCAGGCTCCTCTGTCCATGGGATTCTCCAGGCAAGAATACTGGAGTGGGTTGCCATTTCCTCCTCCAGGCAATCTTCCCGACCCAGGGATTGAACCCGCTTCCCTTGCAGTTCCTGCATTGCAGGCAGTTTCTTCACCGCCAAGCCACCAGGGGAGCCCTGACCGCAAGGCCCTTCCCGGTTAATCACACAGTCCTCCTGCAGGTCTGCGCCCCAGGCTCCCCAAGTTCTCCCAGCTCAGGGCCCAGAAGAGCGGGTCCCTTCTCTGAACCCCTACATGGCTCTGGATGTTCCTCGTGGCCCTTTCTGCCAGTGACGTCTCTGTAATTAGGATGCACAAATGTGCTGTCATTTAAGAGTACTGGCTTGTTTTATTTCCTGTGGCCTCTACAGTATCCACAAAGTGCCCAGCCTGTAGCAAATGATTAGCAGACGTGATTAACACACACCTCCGTGTATCGTGAGAGGCCCCAGGTGCTTCTGCAGACGTGCTCTTCCCTCCTTCTCTGCCTTTCCTCCCCTCCTTGACTGCCCTTCCTTGTCGCAGCTCTTCTCCAACCAGCCTCTGAGACTCCATCCCGTGCTGCATCCTCCCGCGAAGTCCCTCCTCCACACTCACGAGGCATCTTCCTTCCCCAGAGTTTTCTCTGCACCTGGGCCTCCCCTGCCCTCTGCACTGCCACAGGTCCCTCGCCCTTCATGCTGCCAGCCCAAGGGTCTTGGGCTCCCAGAAGCGCGGGCCAGGTCTTAATCGCCTCTGTGCTCTTCGCAGCGTTTTGCACCTGGTGATGCTAAGCGAATGCTCCTGGGCTCAGAGAACAGCCGTGTGAGTTCAGGGGTGGCTGCTCCTGACTTTGGCAGCCAATTCTTCCTGGTTTGCTGTTGGCAGTGCTCCAGGGTCCATCTATCACCTGCAGGAGTTGGGCCTCGAAGGGGTTTGGGGGGGCACCTGTTGTCTGTCCTCTCTTGCACTCATGGGGGGCCTGTGGTCAATGGTCAACCTCAGCTGGAGCAGGTCCCTTCCTGCTCAGTCAGCAGTTCATCTCCTTCTCGGCTGGGGGAGGGGGTTGGGTAAGGCAGCTGCTGCCTTTGCTGTGGGGCCAGCCTGCAGCCACACAGGACACGGAGCCTGGACCTGATGCAGAGGAAAGCGTCCCTCAGTGTACTTTTGGAAAGCACATTGACGCCGCTGAGCTTCTGTTCAACAAAGGCCCACCTGCCCTCCCCCTGCAGCTGGCTTCTCCAGGGGAAGCAGCAGGGCTTTGCGGCTGAGGAGCCCTAGATACAAGTTACTCAGCACGTGGTCCTTGGACTGGCAGCATCAGCATAGCCCAGAGCTGCTGAGAGATGCAGAATCTAGGGCAATACCAGACATCCTGAATCAGAAGCTGCAGTGAGGGAGATCCCTGCGTCGTGCAAAGGCCACGAAAGTGTGAGAAGCAGGCTCTAGCCAGCCCTCAGGCTCATCAGTGATGAGCCCCACTGGCCCAGTCCCAGGCGCTGAACTTGTAACACCTGCCGTGGAAGGTCCCGACAATTCACTCGGGAGTGCTCTAAGGTCCTAACCCTGGGGCTTGGGCAGCATTTTGATTGCTTTATGGCAGGAGACTGGAAATGCTCAAATGCTGTTCTCGTCTTTATTCGCAGGGAAGAGGAATCAATATCCTACTTTATTAATAGTTGGGCTGTAACCCCGTATCCTCTTTGCAGAGCTGCAAAGGTTAGGAGCCTGCAGCCACCGTCCCTCATCCCACTCCCGAGTCCCCATCTCAGGATGCACAGGAAGACAAAGCTGAGGGCAGAGCTGAATGCCAAGGACTGTCATAAGCTGATGAGGATGTGGATTCGGTGAGCACGGGTGGGGGTGGGCTGGGCGCGGCAGCGCACCCACACCTCCAGGCAGTCCCTTGGTGCCTGCTGGCAGAGCGCTGAGTCCTCAGTGAACGTCTTGTCCTTGTCTGTTCAACTGTCCATGAAGTGAAGTGAAGTCGCTCAGTCCTGCCCAACTCTTTGCGACCCCATGGATAGTAGCCTGCACCAAGCTCCTCCGTCCATGGGATTTTCAAGGCAAGAAGTACTGGAGTGGGTTGCCATTTCCTTCTCCAGGGAATCTTCCCAATCCAGGAATCGAACCCAGGTCTTTCACATTGTAGACAGACACTTTACCGTCTGAGCCACCAGGAAACTTTCCTTTGAGATACTTTCATTTTTTCTGAACTACTTTACTGAGGTATAACTGACATACCATGAAATTCACCCATTTTAATTGTACAATTCAGTGACTGTCTGTATCTTTATAGGCTTGTGCACCGTCCCACAATCTAATGTCAGAACATCCCCGCTACCCCAGAGAGGAACCTGAAGCCCATTGCAGTCACTCCCCTTCCCCTCTCCTGGCCCCTGGCCCCTGGCACCACTAATCTCCTTTCTCTCTCCCCTTCTCTCTCATTTCCTTCCCTAAATGTCCACAGCAGTCTGGGTTCAGTCACTTTTCTCACCCAGATTTCCCAATTTCCTCCACAGGGCTCAGCACTGGATGCTTTCTCCTATCAGGGGAAGGAATGATTTAGAAATGCCTGGAATTTAGATTTCGAAGATAATTTAGAAGCTCTTGGCACGTAGTAGACGTGTCATACATATTTTAGAAGGAAAACAAAATGTCTGCCTTTTAAGTGTTTTCTGTGCATTTTGTGAGCATTTTTGTGCATTAAATGTTTCAAGTGCATTTTGTAAGAAGGGGGAGCGGTGAGCTCAAAGGAATGAGCCCTTGAGTGGGGATGTTTCAGACCCAGTGGCCTCCACTAACCACCATCAAGCATGGGAGAGCTGATGAGCTTGTTGCTCACCAGGACATAGAGCCTCCTCAAACCCGTCAGCAAGTCCTCAGAGCTGGAAACGTGCCACTCAGCTTCCACCTCTGACTCTGGGCCAGGGCGGTGATGGGGGTGGGGTGGCAGCAGAAGGCACCCCTGCCTTGCCTGGGCCTCCTGCTGTCACCAGCTCTCTCTGGCTCCACAGTTTCCCTGTTTCTGCAGCCTTCCAGGCCCTCTGCTGTGGACGTTTATTGCTCTGATTGTCAGGCATCTGCTTCAGCCCTTTATTCAGAAGTCAGAAACCTCCTCCTCCCTTTGGGGAGCACTCACCTCCCTGCGACATGTATTAAGTGATTGCCTTTCTGCTTCAGACTCACCCTTTACTATGATGCCTTGGGACTTCATACTTTCCCTGCTCACCTATGCAGAGAGGAGGCATTAAAGGGACTCCAAGAAGGTAAAAACCTGCCTAGGCTTTCTGTCTCCTTGCTTCCCCTCCCCTCAGCTTTATTGAGATATAATTGATATTCAACATGGTGTAAGTTTAATGTGTATGACGTGTTGATTTAATACACTCATATCTTGCTAAAGAATTACTACCATAGTATTGGCAAGCACCAGTATCCTCCTTATTATTTTTTAAAACTGTAGAGGTATAATTTACATGCCATAAAATTCACATATGCAAAGTGTACCTTTCAATAATTGCTAGTATTATTGACAATTGTGCAGCCGTGCCACAACCTTATCTTACCGCATTTCCATCTGCCCATAAAAAAAACAGAGCCGGCGAGCAATCGCTCCCCATCTGAGACAACCACCAGTCTCCTTTCTGTCTCTGGATTTATCTTTTCTGGACATTCATAAAAATAGAAGCACACAGTCTGTGTCCTCGTGCGTCTGGCTTCTTTCACTTAGTGTAATATTTTTGACGTTGTTTCATGTATAAGCAGGCATCAGGACTTTGTTCCTTTTTTACCGCTGAATAGTATGCACTCCAGGTGGAAATACCACATTTGTTTATCTATCAGCAGCAACACAGTCCCTATTCAGCCGCAACTGAATCCATTAGCAGTTTTTCCAACCCCAGTTGAACCAGCTGTATTGTATCCCCCTCAGAGATACCAGGGCTTCCCAGGGGGCTCAGTGGTAAAGAATTCACCTGCAACGCAGGGGACATGAGTTCGATCCCTGGGTTGGGAAGATCCTCTGGAGAAGGAAATGGCAACCCACTCCAGTATTCTTGCCTGGGAAATCCCATGGACAGAGGAGCCTGGCAGGCTATAGTGCATGGGGTCACAAAGAGTAGTAGGGGTCGCAAAGATAGCAACGACTGAGTGACTAACCGACAACAGGGATACCAACGAGCTGGCTCCTCAGAAGTCTGGTTCCCAGAGCCCAGGATCCCTTCTTTCAACTTCTAAGCTTAAATAATTTCAATATCTTCTTTTTCTTCCCCAGTCCTAGGGTTTAGTGGCTGTTTCAGGCAGTTGCTAACTCCGCAACCCATTAGAATTCTCTTTTTATCTTCCCAGGTCCTCAATTAACAAATTTATAAGAGTTGAATTCTAAAGAAAGCTGAGTGCCAAAGAATTGATGCTTTTGAACTATGGTGTTTGACAAAGACTCTTGAGAGTCCCTTGGACAGCAAGGAGATCCAACCAGTCTATCCTAAAAGGACATCAACCCTGAATATTCATTGGAAGGACTGACGCTAAAGCTGAAGCTCCAATACTTTGGCCACCTTATGTGGAGAGCCCATTCATTAGAAAAGACGCTGATGCTGGGAAAGACTGAAGGTGGGAGGAGAAGGGAACGACAGAGGATGAGATGGTTGGATAGCATCACCAACGCGATGGACATGAGTTTGAACAAGCTCCAGGAGTTGGTGATGGACAGGGAAGCCTGGCATGCTGCAGTCCACGGGGCTGCATAGAGTTGGACACGACTGAGCAACTGAACTGACTGACGCATAGAAACTCTTTCTCGAAATTCCTCACCATTCATGGAACTGCAGCTGTTGTGATTTCAACCTGTGGTCCGAGTGGGAACAAACAGCTCTGCTGGCTCCTGCCTCCTCAGTGCCTGTCCGTCCAGAGGTGAGCGTGGCCGTCAGGTGGACCAGTCAGAGTCCTTCCCTGTGGTTTTGTTTAATTGAAGCTTCGCTAAAGGAGTGAGTGCCATCTTCTCTATTGGTGATGTGGGTGATGGTAGGCCTGGGAGCTGTCTGAGCCTGGACAGAGCAGGCCTGAAAGGACACAACTGGCAACAGGGGCGGAGAGGTGCAGATCTGAGAACCTGCAGAAAATGCCTCCTCTGAATCCTGGAACCCCAGTTCCAAAGGGTGATCCATGGAGCAGCCCTGATTCTGCTTCTCAAGCCTGACCGTGTGAGCCAACCTCAGTGTCTTTCTACTGAACTCCACCCCCTCCCCTCATGCCCCTAACCTAGCCAAGCTGGGAGGAAGTTACCAGGCACAGTCTATGCCTTCTTGAAGGCAGAGCATTCCTATAAATTATTTTGAAATTCTTCTGCATGGAAGGTTTGTCCCTCCTCACCCATTTATTTATGTTTCTAATCATTTCTTTTACTTTTTTTGGTGTTACTTTGCAGTCTGTTTTTTTGAATTCATTGAAGTATAGTTGATTTATAATGTGTTAGTTTCTGGTATACAGCAAAGTGATTCAGATACACACACACACACACACACACACACATATATTCCTTTTCTTATTCTTTTGGATTATGTTTTATCACAGGATATTGAATATAGTTCCCTGTGCTATACAGTAGTCTCCTGTTGTTTATCCACCATTCTCTATATAATAGCTTGCATCTGCTAATACTAAACTCCCAATTAATCCCTCCACTACCCCTTCCCCTGGCAACCACAAATCTGTTCTCTGCTTCTGCTGCTGCTAAGTCACTTCAGTCGTGTCCGACTCTGTGCGACCTCATAAACAGCAGCCCACCAGGCTCCCCCGTCCCTGGAATTCTCTAGGCAAGAACACTGGAGTGGGTTGCCATTTCCTTCTCCAATGTATGAAAGTGAAAAGTGAAAGTGAAGTCGCTCAGTCATGTCCGACTCTGAGCGACCCCATGGACTGCAGCCTACCAGGCTCCTCCGTCCATGGGATTTTCTAGGCAAGTGTACTGGAGTGGGGTGCCATCGCCTTCTCTGAATCTGTTCTCTAATCATTTCTTTATATCAATATGGACTCATGGAAATTTATTTCATACCTTGGGTTATAATCTAGCCCTATTTTTTTTGTTGTCGAGTTGTACCAACTTTGCTCATTGGGAGTTCTTTCACTTACCCGCTCTGTCCGTCTTATAGAACCCCCCATGTCCAGCCTACCCCCATCATTGTGAGCTGGGTAATTTTTGCTTTATTTTGCTTTTTCAGTACTTCCTTACTTTCTGGCACTACAAGGTGCTTCAGGCTTATCTTGGAAATTTCCTGCTGCAGTCCTGGGATCAGCCCTTTTTCTCCTAGGAGCCCTTGTTCCTTTTATTAGAGACTAGTTCTAGCCACCAAGATCCAGGGGCTAGGTGTGCTCAGGTAGTTAGCATTTATCCCTACATTATAGAGAAAGAAACTGCAGCTTGGCAAAACAAAATAATTAGCTCAGAGTCACGTGGCTACTTTACTCCTGCCTCTCATTGAAAAGCACCTGTCTGCCTCCCCTTCCTAATTATTAATCTCGAACTAAACACTGTGTGTCCAGGGGGACTGCAGGAGAGGGGTTGTACCCGCGCTGTTGCTGCTTCTTGTACACGGTAAAGCGCTGCGCTCACGTGGGTGTGGTTACTGCTATTACTGCCTCATATTGTTCTCTTACGAAAGAAAGTCTCTGTGTGTGTCTGCTCTGGAGTCCCAGGCACATGCTATGGGCTGTTAGGATTTTTTTCCAGCCTCCTCTGTGTTTATCCCCAGCTGGACCCAAGGTGCTCAGAGAGTCTCCAGCAGGTGCCAGTAGCCCAGGAGTCACAGTGGGTCAGCACCACCGCCTGCCATCTGGCCTTCCTCTTCCACCTGGGCTGCAACCCCCTGCCGAGGTGGGAGGTGGGACTAACGTCTGGAAAGTGCTAGAAGGCTGTGCCCCATGATGAAGTGAAGACAGGAGACCTGAGAAATGAGAAGCCAACCAGCCAGAGGCAGTGGGAGAGCTCTGCTCCCTGGGCAGGGCTGGGAGCTCTGCTCCCTGCTCGCTGACACCTGCCCAGGTGGGCTGCCTACTCAGGGCAGCCTGGACACGCCTAAGTACAGCCTGGCAGCCCCTGAGCGCATCACTCCTCCGTGGGCCCCTCGGGGCTGGGCAATCCCTCTCCCAGTAATTCATTCCCTTCCAGCCAGGGCTTTCCTTGGCTTCTCATGTTTTACATAGAAGAAAGGCTGTGTCTAAGGCTCCCAGACTCAGACCAGCTCTCCGCATCCATCACGGCCATGGCCCTGCCCTCAGCCCAGAAGGTGGCCAGAGGACTGAGTACCGCAGCACCGAGCCGGGGCTGGGCAGCGGTGGCTCACACGCTGGGTGTCTGGAGCCCAGAGCTCTGGGTTGGCTGCTGCGAGCAGCGTGGAGACCAAACCCCTGCAGGACGGGCATGCGCTATGCAGGTGGCGCCGCAGAAGTGTCCTTTCTCTGCTCAAGCCTTCTGTAGTGTGGGACCACCTTTCTCTTCCTTCCCTGCTGTCTCAGCTGGTAAAGAATCTGCCTGCAATGTGGGAGACCTTGGTTTGATCCCTGGGTTGGGAAGATCCCCTAGAGAAGGGTACAGTTCCTGGGTTGGGAAGATCCCCTGGAGAAGGGAAAGGCTACCCACTCCAGTATTCTGGCCTGGAGAATTCCATGGGCTGTATAGTCCATGGGGTCGCAGAAAGTCAGACATGACTGACTGACTTTCACTTTCTCTTCATACCAAGGGGATACTCCAACAGAAAGAGCCAGGGACTCATCAGGCGTGGGGGAGACAGACCAATTTTCAAGCAAAGTTTTGCCAAGAAGATGGGGAGCTGGAGGCCAGTGGAAGCAGCAGCTGCAGAAGCCTCTCGGCAGAAAGCAGTGCAGAATAGTTCACCCCCTCCCAGCAAGAGGCCCTGACCTGGGCTCAGGGTCTGACAGGGGGTCCCAGGGCTCTGGCTGAAGGCGCAGCTCTCCTCCCCTCCCCATTTGGGGATGGAGCCGCCTCCTTGGCTCAGAGCAGCCTGAGGAGCATCTCCTGCAAGCCCGAGGTCGGGTGCAGAGACTACACCAGCACCCGGCCAGGGCGCATGCCGAGCCAGCCCTCTGTGTTCTCTCTCCTTCTCCAGGACATGTATTCTTTCATCCACACATTCTTCCTTCTCCAACCATTTGCCAAGAGCCTGCTGTGTGCTGGGCACAAAGTCAGGTGCAAAAGCACCGTCCTTTCCCAATCACGCAGGAGTGCCACTTGCCACTGAAACAGGTGGTTCTCAAGGGCGCTTGGTGTGGACTTCCTCATCTTTGAGCTTTGGCTTCTCTAGCGGTCCCTGTCCCCCAGCCCTCATCTCACGCACTACGCCGGGGACTGACTTTTCACATCACAGGATATAAGCAGGGGCAGAGGAGCGTCTGCTGTGACCAGCCACCAGCATCTGTGGGGCTGGGAGTAACAGAACCAGGGAGTCCCATTCTCGCTCGCCGTATGGCACCGGCTGCTACCTTCCAAGTACCCTACACCTCACACCACTGAGATGCAGCTGGGACAATAAGGAGGGGTTCTGGGGATGGAGACCAGGACAAAATTCAAGCCAGAGGAGGAGTGAGTTAGGATGGAGGGAAGGGTGTTGTCTGTCCCTCGGGGGTCAGGGTAGGAGCTGTCTTCTTGGACACTGAGGACAGCATCCTTATGTCTAGGCCCACTCCCTGTCCGAGCTGGGCAACCATGCATCTGGAACAGGGGTCCTGCAGGGCAAGCTCACACATTCAACACACAGCATTGAGGAATGAGCAAGCATCCGGGGACAGAAGAATCCCATGTCTGGAACCCTCTTCTATCCACCCTGTTAAGTTCTCAAGTGTCACCTCCTCAGAGAAGGTGTCCTCAAGCCTGCGGTCTGTCTTTCCTTTCGTCATACAACTTCAGAGATGACTCTATGTTCCTCTCCTCCATGGAACTGATCCGTTTTTTAACTATAAACGTTTAGTGTGATTATTTGGTGACAAGTGCCAAGAAAGCAGACCTCTCTGTGTTTGCTCATCTCTGCATGTAGCAAGTGGAATTTCTCCACAGTTAATAAAGGTCACACTTCAGGACATCCTGCTGCATGGTCCCCCATAAGGGCTGGGAGTTACAGAACATTCTAGTGGAGCAGGATGCAAGGAGACAAGCATTTCTATTCAAACACGTCATGCCATTGCCCATGGAAGCCTCCGAATAAAGGAGCTCAGTGTCCAAGACAGCAAGAATATATTGTAATTTCTCATTATAAATATTCATTTCGTACTTGATTTTTATTTGTAATTTTTCTTACAGAAGGTTCCCAAGTAAGTAACCCCACAAAAAGCTAGATTTGCCCTTGAGAGAATTCAGTAACATTTTATTGAGTGAATAAATGAATGAATCAAAAATGATTAGAATAAAATACTGGTGTGGGATAAAACGGTTCACATGCCTCTGCTCCCCTCCTAACCTCCAGGGCTGCCTGGACATTCCAAATTTAGCCTGACAGCTCAGCTGGAGGGGTCATCCCCCCTGCCGGAAGCTCTGAGCTTTGAAATATTAGGAACCGGAGGCCATGAGGATCCCAGGGCCTGGGACCTGGCTTCCCAGCTTGCCCCGCCAGCTCTCCTGTCACACTGCTGATTGTATGGCGTGGCTTGAAAGAGAGTGGTGAGGATCTGAGTTGGCTGCTCCTCCCAGGGGCCTTCAGACCCTGGGGGGACAGTAACTGGCAGGATCCTGGACCAGTCTCAGTTTTCCTCTCTCTGAAATGGGTCAAGAATCCTACTTTTTATGGGGCAGAGTCTCTCTTAAAATCCCATGCAGTTAATATGTAGCAAATGCCAAGTAACGTCCACGCCTCTCCCAATATTCCTTGGAACCTCTCAGTTGCCACCTGAAGGAGGCGAAGTTTGATCCAGTGGAAACCAAGAGCTGGCTCAGTGCGGGGTGGTCGCCCACCTGGCTCACCACTCAGAAACTACCTTGCCTACAGATCGAAACTCGCNCAATATTCCTTGGAACCTCTCAGTTGCCACCTGAAGGAGGCGAAGTTTGATCCAGTGGAAACCAAGAGCTGGCTCAGTGCGGGGTGGTCGCCCACCTGGCTCACCACTCAGAAACTACCTTGCCTACAGATCGAAACTCGCTCCCCCACGTGCCTGAGTGGGTCAGTCCAGCTGCCCTTCTTTCTGTTCCTGCTAGAGTCTAAACGATGGAGAAGGAACCGTGTTTCTCACCCAGAGAACTTGTAATAATTAGGGAATGCTGCAGAGTTGCAAAAGCCCCTGTTTCTCCAGGTGGAACGTTGCTCTGCAAGTTACAACACAGAGGAATTCTGCCGGTAGGGTTGACAGAAACCAGGCTTTTGTTTGAGGCTTATGGTGCCATTTCTGCAGTGCCAAGAACTTGGCTAGCTAGGGTCCTGAAATGAGAGAAAAGAGAAGACTTCAGGTCCAAGAGTTTTCTGGGCAGCAGAAGGGAACAAATGTGTTTTATGGTACTTCATTGAATAAATGATGGATTTTCACTCTTACAAAAGCATTTTAACATAGCTGGCTATTTAGGTTGTTTCCAAATTTTCTTTTTTGTAGATATTGCTGCCACCAATATTCTTATATGTATATTTTGACTCTATCTCTGACTATCATTGGACTATATTTCTAGAAATGTCTTTCTGATTCAAAAGATATGGACATTTTGCTAAGTATTGCTACTTCCACCTTTTGGAGGCCCATTATTAAGAGAATACCCGCAACAAAATAGCAGGCTTGCCAAATTGTAAATCATTGTTTTGTGAGCACTGTTGGTCTGCTGGGTCCCAAAATCTTTTTTCCAAAACGTCATTTGGTGAAAGCTTTTAGAATCAGCTTATACTTTCTGCTTTATTATTTCTAATGACATTTTTCTCAGAATCCTCACTCTTGATTTTCCTGACCCCTTACTCATTTGTCCTGGAAACATACCCCAGTTTGAGCTGGAATCCTGTGCTCAAGTTTCACCCCAACATGTTCGTCCAGAGCTAGTTTTTCTAAGGGCAAATTTAAGCCAGGCAACATTTACTAGGTCCCCTCAGCCTGAGCAAGACATCACCATCCAGTGTTGACCTGGGCCATGTCCAGGGGAAGCTGGGCATCCTGAATCCCATGGGAGGCAGGTAGGTGCCCGTGATGGGGGATGGGCAGGCCAAAACAGGCAGGGCCTGGGAGACGCTTGGTTGAATAGATGATAGCAGGAACTGGGAAAATGAATGTCAAAGGCAGGACTACAGGCATGNAGGGAGGGAGGGTGGGTCTTGTTCTCTCCAGGCTGAGCAGAAGGCTGCAGTTCAGGGCAGGGTTATGGTGCCGAGACACGGGGCTGCAGCTCCCAAGGCCGCTTCCGCAGATGCTAGGAGAGCCCTTCACACGGTGCACCCGCCGGAGGGCCAGGCGGTGCTGAGACTGCCCCAGCCTCAATGCTGGCCAGCAGTGCGGTTGGCAATAACAAAGCAGTCACTCTCCCTTGAGCGCCTGGCAGCTGTGGGTCATAGCTAAGTGCAGAGTAATTAAATAGGAGCCCCAGCGTCCCTTCCTGCCGGGCAGGATGGGAGCAGGACAGAGATCAGAGAACAAACCCGACACCTGTTTAACACTGTGATACATGATTTATAAGAAAGGTACAGATTCTTTGCTCTTTATCCCTGTTTCTGGCCCAAAGTTCCTAAAACCCTTGAAATTTTCTGTGAAGAGAGACATAAAGGTGTCTCTTGTTATGTTAGTGAGGTGATGTTTGGACCTGAGGATGGTGCTGCTGGTTGCTGGGAGAACCGATCACTTTCAGCCCCATCCCCCTGACCGTGGGGGAAAGGAGAGAGGCTGGAGGCTGAATCAGTCGGTCTTGGCAAATGATTTCATCCAGCGTGCCTATGTAATGAAGCCTCCAAAGAACTCTGAAAGGATGAGGTTCGGGGAGCTTCCTGGGTTAGTGAACACGTGGAGATACAGGGAGACTGTCTAGCTTTGAAGACATGGAAGTCCTTCTCCCATCCCCTCCCCTACTTGCCGCTTCCCTCTGACTGCTGCTAAGTTGTGTCCCTTTACAACGAACAGGTGATATGGTGAGTAAAATATTCTCTGAGTTCTGTGAACTGCTCTAGCAAACTATTTGAACCCAAAGAGAGGGTCATTGGAACCTCCAATCTATAGCTGGTCAGTCAGGAACATAGGTGGCAGCCTGGGATTGTGACTGGCGTCTGAAGTGTGTGTGTGTGACTGGGAGGGCCGTCTTGCAGGTCTGCCCTTAACCTGGAATCTGATGCCACCAGTGGGCTGAATGTCAGAAGTGAATTCAACTGTAGCACTCCCAGCTGGTGTGGGGCAATTGCTAGGATGTGTGGGACTCCGCCCCACTCCCCCAACAACACACGTGTTGAAAATTGGTGGCCAGAATCTTTAGTTGGTGATCAGAAGTGGGATCACAGTCAGAACACTTTGAATACTCTTGTTAAGGGTCTGCTTGTGCCAAGTATTTGAAATTACAAAGAATGAGAAAAGTCCTGCCCTTAAGGACCAACAACAGATGGTTCCTACTACTAAACAGTAGTACTGTTTCTACCGTGGAGAAGCAGTAGATAAGAATGACTCCAGCCAGGCAGAAGGTGCACAGCACCATGAGGAAGACAAAATAAATTCCTGAGGGGACAGAAAGGGTTATAAGCTCGAGAGGCCCTGGAGAGCTTCCTGGAGGAGGTGCTATGAGGAGGAGGCCACAAGGAAGCCACTCTAAGCGGAAAGGATTGGCATGAGAAGAGGAAACGTGGGAACCCAAGTGCAGCATGCCCAGGTGGGGTGGCAGCTGATTGTTGAGCTCAGGAGACAGCATAGAGCCAGACGCGAGTCTGGAACGCCATGTAACAAGCCATGGAGAGCTATTAATAGGGAAATAACCTGAATACAACTATGTTTGGGGGATTTAACCTGGCTGGAGAAAACGAAGAGGGAGATCTGAGAGCCTTCCCGAAAGACAGGAATGCCTTGCGATCTTCCAGCCAGAAACGGAGAAACTCAGGGGCAAGGGGCAGAGGGGACGATGAGGGCCGACGCTAGCCCTAAGGTGCCCACCCTGCCCGCCAGACTCTCTGGTCCCAACAAGCAGGACCAAAAGAGCTTTGCTGCACAGAAAGTCGTACCTTCGTTCATCACCAAGCAGTGCTCTCTTTGACAAGACAAACCAAAGTTTAAAGTTCTGGAAAGTTAAAGCAACATAAAATATAAAGAAGAATTCTGTCATTAAAAAGATGTTTCTGCTTTAGACAGACCCAGAGCGATCTGTACTCGGACTGAGCGTTGGATGCAGGGGATGGATATAGAGCCATGTCCCCCCAACCCCGCTCCGCTTCAAGTCTCAGAATGCCTGAGTGCTCTCTCTTCAGGCGTGCACACCCAGCTGGGAGGTGCCCTTGACTCCGTTCACGCATGTGTAGACTCAGCTCTGACCCAGCTCTGAGTGTGACACAGCTCTCACACTCAGCTCTGACACCCGTCCCCCAGGAGGCCATTGGTGGAAACACATCCTCTGATGGAGGGGTAGTGATAGGGACATTGAGCAGCACCGCGACCAGCAGATGCCACGGTGAGTGAAGCTGAGCTTTTGCAGGCATTTTTCTCTCTTTTGGCTACGTCAGGTCTTCGTTGTGGCACGTGGAATCTTGTTGCATTATGCAAGGTCTTTTTATTTGCAGCGCACAGAACTGTGGCATCTGGGCTTTGTTGCTCTGCAGCATGTGGGTACTTAGTTCTCAGACCAGGGATCAAACCCACATCGCCTGCATTGCAAGATGGATTCTTACCACCAGATTACCATGGAAGTCCCCTGCAGGCATCTTTTGTTGAGCTAAATGACCCAGGGTTACCAGAGTCTGAGCTCATATCACTAGTCACATGACAGGCCAATAAACTGAGAGATGGGTTCGTGGGGCAAGGAATAGCAACTTATTTGGAAAGCCAGAAAACTGAGAGGTGCTGGACTAACATCCCAAGGAACCATCTTCCCTAAGTTAGAATTCAGGCTTCTTATGTACCAAAAAGGGGTGGGATAAGGTCCTGGTTTGGGCCAGACTCAGAGGAGGTGTTTTTCGTACAACCATTCACGGGTGGGCTTGGTCAGGATGTTTCCTATGAGCTAAACAAAAGCATTTTAGCTTAATGCTCATTACCTGGGAGGCAGAGTTTCTAGAGATAGGCCGTTATGTATAATTTAAGCTTATACGCAACATCTGTTTAGTGATTAGCCTGTAATAGAGGTCAAAAGTTCTTCCCTGTTACACTCCCACTTAAAATGAACAACTAAATGGTTTTTGGTGTATTCATAATTTGCACAACCACTACCTCAATCAACTTTAGAACCTTTTATCACCCAAACTGAAACTTTGTACCCACTCAGTTCAGTCACTCAGTCGTGTCCAATTCTTTGCGACTCCATGGACTGCAGCACACCAGGCCTCCCTGTCCATCACCAACTCCTGGAGTTTACCCAAACTCATGTCCACTGAATCAGTGGTGCCATCCAACCATCTCATCCTCTGTCGTCCCCCTCTCCTCCCACCCTCAATCTTTCCCAGCATCAGGGTCTTTTCCAATGAGTCAGTTCTTCACATCAGGTGGCCAAAGTATTGGAGTTTCAGCTTCAGCATCAGTCCTTCCAATGAATATTCAGGACTGATCTCCTTTAGGAGTCTTCTCCAACACCACAGTTCAAAAGCGTCAATTCTTCACAGCTCAGCTTTGTTTAGGGTCCAACTCACACATCCATACATGACTACTGGAAAAATCATAACTTTGACTAGACGGACCTTTGTCAGCAAAGTAATGTCTCTTCTTTTTAATATGCTGTCCAGGTTGGTCATAGCTTTTCTTCCAAGGAGCAAGCATCTTTTAATTTCATGGCTGCAGTCACCATCTGCAATGATTTTGGTGCCCCCCAAAATAAAGTCTGTCACTGTTTCCATTGTTTCCCCATCTATTTGCCATGAAGTGATGGCAAATCACTTCATATACCCACTAGCTGGTCCCCATTTCTCTTTCCCTCCAGCCCTAGGCAGCCAGTCTACTNCTGCAATGATTTTGGTGCCCCCCAAAATAAAGCCTGTCACTGTTTCCATTGTTTCCCCATCTATTTGCCATGAAGTGATGGCAAATCACTTCATATACCCACTAGCTGGTCCCCATTTCTCTTTCCCTCCAGCCCTAGGCAGCCAGTCTACTTTCTGTCCGCAGATCTGTTGATTCTTAGCACTTCGTATAAATGAAACAAAACGGTGCTATCTGCGGCCTTTAGTGACTGGCTTCTTTTGGGTAACTGCGCTCTCCAGATGCATCCACATGTAGCATGAGTTGGTAGCCTCTGTAGCCTAATGCTCTACTGGGTTAAATCAGCACATTTTTATCCACTCACCTGGTGATGGATGTGGGTTGCTTCCATTTTTCAGCAGTTGTGGACAGTGCTGCTGTGAACATTTGTGAACATGTTTTTTAAGCAATGATGTGAAGGGGACAAAGGCATTAACCACACACAGCTGTGTAAAGGCCCTAAGTCAGGAGCCTGCTCAGTGTGTTTGAGGAAAAGTGAGGAGGCCTCAGGGAGGCAGAGATGGAGGGAGCTGAGGCTAAGAGAAGCAGTGGTGAGTCAAGGGAGACGTGGGGGCCGCTGTAAGGATGTGAGTAACGTGAGGATCGCTGGGTGGCCTTGAGCAGGGAGACACATGACCTCACATCTTGTCTAGTCCTCTGTGCTGTGTATCAGTGTATTTTCTGAGTTCAGGGCAGGATGAGGCTGGAGGAAAGAGGGGAAGAAAGTGAGGAGAGCCCGAACATGCCAGGAAGGCCCAGGGGGCAGAGGGGAGAGGCCACAGTCCCCGACACCCAGGAGGTAAAGCCTGGTCGACGCTGGGATGCGACCGAGGCAAGACTGGGCACCTCTGAGTTGGACAGGCTTTCCCATTGCCATCCTCCCTGGGTGAACGCTGATGTTTCTCTATCCAGAGTGTGCCTCTGAGAAGCACATCCTTCTGTCACCCGAGGTGGGCTGCTACTGGCGCTCGCTCAGGAGGCCTACACCTTCTGACATCTGCCCGCCCTCCCTCTGACAACTCCACTCCCTCCCTCCCTCGCAGTAACTTGGCTTTCAGCCCAGGAACTCTTTGAAACAGTTGTTTTGAAGGCAATCTGCTAAGACGGTTTGAGAAGCCCCGTTTTCTCTGCCCATCTTGAGGGGGGACGGCTCCTTCTGCCACTTGGTCAAATTAAGAAGTGGGGCTGCTGTCCTTTGACATGACTCGCTTCCCCATCCCCGGCCTGACTGTTGAGCAATGCATACAATTAAAGTCAAAACCCTGGATTTTCCCTCTCCGGCATCCACAGGCTGGAGAGAGTGGAGCCTGGGTCTCTCTGCACCTAAGTGATTCGGTGGAATAAATGTTGCTGTAAAGCAACAGAAAGTGAAGCCTGGAGTACCAAGCATCAGTACTGTTGGCTGGATACTCAACCGGACACTGAGTCGGGGCACTGTGCCTTTAAGACAGATGAAAACACACCCTGGGCGGGTGGAGCCCGGCCCAATTATCCAGGTGCTGGGAAGTTGCTGGGGCCTGCCTTTGTTGGGATCCGGTCTTGGTGGTTCTGGTTTGCAGTTCCCCCCAGCCCTGCCTCCCTCCCTCCCTGCCGCCACGCGGCGAAGCTTTGGCAGCGGTGAGCACCCTCCCACCCACACACCCACAAGCTCTCTGTCTTTCCAAGCCCAGTGTTGACAGCTATCATTTTCAAACTCCTCTTCAGGCCTTTTTTCATCTTCAAGTTCAGGCTCTTCTGTGGTTAAAATTATCTCTTCTACATTCTCCCTTTCCTACCTGTCAGCCTGTGCTGGGGGAGCAGCCGAAAGTAGAGAAGAAGGTGACCTTTGGGGGTGAAGGTGAGGTCACCCAGTCTGTTGGCTGAGCAAGTGTTTCGAATCCTGTGTATGTGTGTGTCTGTCTGTCTCTCCTGAGCTAGAATTGGTGACTCTCTGAAAAGAGGGTCCAGGCTTCCCATGCCTCCAACCCCCACCTGGTATTCCAGCTGCACACAGTAGGTCCTTGATAATAACGGGCAAAGCTTAAGAAAGGCAGAGTATTAGCAGGAGAACTGGCCAGGGAAGTTAAGACACTTGGGTTCTAGCTCCGACTTCACCTGAAGCTTTTTCAAAGCTCCTTAACTTCCCCCAGCTTATCCACTTTCTATAAAAGAAGTCAATAATTCCACTCTCACCTCCTCTGGCTACTGTGAGACCGATGAGATAATTGAGCAGACATTTTCTTCCAAGGACCAAAGAATAGAACCAGCTGGGCCGAAGTCATAAGGGGGCAGATTTTAGGTCAAAATCAGGAAGAAGTTTCTATTAAAGTGCCCTTTAGAGGTCCCCTAATTGAACAAAGAACCTTCTGTTCTGGGAACTGCTCAAGCCAGACAGATGGATCCGCTGACGGCCGTCCTGCAAGAGGGGGGCTGACCCCTGGGCTGTAAGGTCCCTTTGAAGTGTGAGTAGCTCCATTTTGGTGGATGTAGAAGGGCTTCGGAAAGAATCTGCATGAGGCTGTAAGTCTGTTGGCTTTTCTGCACATTTCCCAGGAGCCTGGCCAAGTTCAGGTGTGGAGGGTGGGCACCAAAAGCCAGGGGAGAAGAAACTGCCAACCTGGCCTCTGGTGTCACAGAACGGCCTTGCCATTCCAGCAGGCACCCGGAGTCCAGAGCTTCTGCATCTGCCGAGTGCCCTGAGCAGCTGCAGGCCCTTTCTGCTGGGGTCCTGGCCATGGACCCACTCCGGTGGGAACCGCCTCTCTGGACCGGCAGACCCCAGGCTCCTCCGCTGGGCCACATGCTCCCAAGGGAGGCGGCCAATGGTAGGACTGGCCCCTCAGGAGGTGCCACTGTCCAGAAAGGGAGGCCTGATACCTCCACTGTGAAATCAGGCCTTGTAAAGCTGGTACAGGAGGGGCCTCCCCAGGAGACAAGCCCGCCCTTCCTTCCTGGTGGTTCTTGGCTATAAACTTGGATCAAAAGAAACACTATCTTTCACATCTTTCCAAGTCTACCCTTCAGCTCCAAGAGTAAGAATTAAACCCTCTCCTTTTACCTCTTAAGGGTCCTGCGGGGAGGATTCTCCTCCATTCCACAAGAATTGACCCAGTGTGACTGGGTGGGCAGCTCCTGCCGTCGGCGCCCCTGAAGGAGCCCGGTCATCTTTTCCCTACTATATGCACCCTCTGGTCTCTGCTCGCCCACCCGCCAATATTTAGGCCTAATCGGGGTGAATTAGTCATCCTAGTTCAGAGAAGATGAAGGGGTATGCGACATCCCTTCTCTTGGTTGGTCCTGTGGACTGGCATATACAGCCCAATCTGGGAGTTGGGGGTGGGTAGGGATGTTACATGGAGAAGCAATGGCACCCCACTCCAGTACTCTTGCCTGGAAAATCCCATGGATGGAGGCACCTGGTAGGGTGCAGTCCATGGGGTCGCTAAGAGTCGGACACGACTGAGCAACTTGACTTTCACTTTTCACTCTCATGGATTGGGGAAGGAAATGGCAACCCACTCCAGTGTTCTCGCCTGGAGAATCCCAGGGATGAGGGAGCCTGGTGGGCTGCCGTCTATGGGGTCACACAGAGTCAGACATGACTGAAGCGACTTAGCAGCAGCAGCAGCAGGGATGTTATGAACCAGGGCTCTTGGCCTTTCCCAGTCAATAGAAATTGACGAGAGGCCAGACCAGAAATTCAAGTAAGGCTCTACTGGGGCCCCTGCTGCAGCAGGAGGGAGAGAGAATAAACAACAGATTGATTCCCTTNGGGATGTTACGAACCAGGGCTCTTGGCCTTTCCCAGTCAATAGAAATTGACGAGAGGCCAGACCAGAAATTCAAGTAAGGCTCTACTGGGGCCCCTGCTGCAGCAGGAGGGAGAGAGAATAAACAACAGATTGATTCCCTTGCTTGCTCACTCCAAGAGGGGAAGGCGAACCTGTTCCTTATATGGGGTGAGGGTAGGGACGTGTCCAGGGTCGGGCAGAGGCTTTTGTCTACCTTCCAGGTGCTGGTGTGTGCAAGGGGCGTGCTTAGTACCACGCTTTTGCTCCAGACTCCTCAAAAGTAGCAGTTGAGTTGTTGGATCTTTTTCTATCTTTGGGGGCCAGAATTTGCCCTGACTGTGCACACACACAGTTATTTTTAGTCCCATACAATTTCTTTGCATTTTGTTGCTCAAGGAGTGGTGTTTCAGGTGCAAGCGCTGCCGCAAAGGGTCCTGGGACTCCGCTTGTCTCGCGGAGGGCAAAGGTTGAAGTTGAGGAAACCTTGAACACGAGTACAACGGCTCTGGGGCTCAAGAGGTGTGCAGCTGGGACTCCCTTACTTGAAGCCCAGCTCCCTCTGGCGCCCCGAGGACCAGATGTGTTAGAACACCTGAGATAGTCGCAGGTGTTGGTGTGCACACGGTATCCACCCCAGCAAGGGGGAACTGAGTGGAGAGTAGAGATGCTGGGCAGCATAGGGAGGGATCTGGACCCCTTGGGAAGTAAGAAAGGAGAGAGAGAGAGCGCAAGCTGCTCTGAGAAGAAGCTTTGCCTTGAGGGAAGGAGAGTAACTAGAATGGAACACATGTTTGGTTTAGTTGTTTTTGTTTTTTTATGGGGGAGACAGAAACATGGTTATAGTCTGAGGAGGAGACGCTCACAGGAAAGCAGAAGATGAACCGTTAGGAGAAGGGAGATAATTAGTGGATCAAAGACAGGGGAGGGGAGGGAAGGGATCTTGAACGCAGAAGGGATTTTCCTGAAACAGGACAAGGGAGAAGGAAGGCAGGAAGGACGTAGAGATCCACCCAGGAGCCTTCATCTCACGCATGAAATGGGAAAGTCCCTCGCTGTGCCCTCTGCAGGCAAGGGGCGCGAGGAAAGGCCAGGTCCGAAGCAGCCGCAGTGGGGCTCGAGGTGGGGTTGAGGGACCTTGGGGCTTGAGGATGAGCCAAAGCCTCCACAGCCAGGTGCGAGCCTCAGCGGGGACTCCATAGACGGGACAGTGGGAAATGGCCGGAGAATCACCAGGTGGCACCAGTGAGTGCAGACATCCACCACCCCAGGGAGGGCTGGCCTAAAGACTCCAGAGGCCCACTTCTAGCTCTGTTCCCAGGACGCCATAATGGATAGATGTTGGGGAAACTGGAAACTCCTGGGGTTTCCACTGTCTGATTGGTGGATCACCTGGCTTGGGAGTTGATGAAGGCAGGGAAAGCTGGCTAAAGATTCACTGTGGCTCTTGGGATGAGCAGAGTATGTCTTATTGTTTTATTTATTTTGGCCTGCCCTGGGTCTTCATTGCTGCGTGCAGGCTTTCCTGAGTCGTGAGCAAGGGCTGTACTCTAGATGAGGTGCTCGGGCTTCTCATTGCTGTGGCTTCTCTCGTTGCAGAGCATCGGCTCTAGGGTGCCGGCTTCAGTAGTTGTGGCCCACGGGCTTATTTGCCCTATGGCATGTGGGATTTTTCCCAGGCCAGGGATCAAACCCATGCCCCCTGCATTGGCAAGTGGATTCTTAACCACTGGACCACCAGGGAAGCCCCAGAGTATGTTGTTAATTGCACCACCCACTGCCCCAGAGAGCAGATATTGAAGGCAAAGCCAATTGCTCAAGACTCATCAAATTGTTTCCTTGAGATGCAGCTGCTGCTGCTAAGTCAGAGTCTAGTAGGAAAACGATGAGGGATTAGTGCCCAGGATATGAGGAGGCCAGCCTGACTCTTGCCTCTGAAAACTGTGGGACTCTGCTTAGGTCACTGGCCTCAGTTTCCTCTTCCTCTTGGGGTGTATTTGTGGTCGTGTCGTGTGGTGAGGGAGCAGCTTCATGGAATTAGAGCAAGGAGAGTGAAGAGTCAGGTTCTCGTATCTTCTCTCCACCCCACTGGTAAGCACAGATTTCCCTCCTCCCAGATTTAGGAGGAGGACCTGCATGGACTGGTCCGCCTAGAGCCCAGGGGCCCTGTGTGCCCCCCGACGACCCCCCGACCCTGCTGCTACCATCAGACACAGGCAGCAGGCGTGGGGAGTCTGTCACCCCGGTCGCCCGCGCAGGTGGCTGCACCCGCCTCTTTGCTGCTGGTCTGCAGCCGGCTCCGTGACCAGCCCAGCTCAGGCTGTGCTCACCGACCGGGTGTCTGAACCCAGAAGCACTCCCAGCTCCCTGGTGGCGGGCAGCTTGTTCTCTGCTCCTCCAGGGATCTGGGATCGATTTAGCCTGTTTCCGTGGCAGCGTGGGTTGCAGTGGCAGCCTCTGCCTCCCCGTGAGGCTGGTTGAGTCACGGCTGCCCACGCTCACCCTCCGCAAGCCAGGAGCCTGGAGAAATCGGCAGGGGGTTGCCAGTGTGCTCTGCGGGGCTGGTGGCTTCCTGCCCCGGGTCTCAGGCCCAGTACAAACAGAGCGCTGGGCACAGGGCCCTGGCCCGGGCTCACCCACCCAGAAACCCGGCGGGCTCTGCCCTCGAGCGCTGTTAGATCTGCTCCGACTGCTTCAGAATGAGACTTTCCTGGCTGCTGCCAGCCGCTGCAAGGCCTCATGGGAGAGACCTGCAGGTGTTTGGACTCCAAGTCCAGTGTTCTTTTCGCTGCCCAACGATCAGCTCTCACACTTGTCTTCCTCTGCCCACCTCAGCACCCAGGTTCCTTCCGGCTGTCCTCCCACGACCTCCTTTTGTGACACCCATCAGCCTTCTCCTCTGAACAACAGGCCTCATGTTGCATTCTTTCCCAGGTCTTCTCCTCCCTGAAACTTACGTTTTCTTCCTCCTTTCCCCTTTTCTAATCTGGGTAAGCTGAAAAAAGCAAAACAAAAAACAAACCCGAGATCATTTTGTATCATCAGTGCTAATAGCAGTTACAGGGCTCGTCTCAAAGGTATTGCTTTTTACCCTTGGCTTTGAGAAGCCGAACATCTGTCTAAGGCAATAGTTTCTCAGAATATAATCCTTGGACTGGCAGCATCACTGGGGAGCTTGTTAGAAAGGCAGAGGCCCCACCCCAGTGCCCTGTGCCACAAACTCGGAATGAGGGCTGACAGTCTGTGTTTGACAAGCCCTCTAGCTGACTCAGATATCTGCTGGATTTGAAAACCCCGGTGTAAGGAAGTGGATCTAAGCAATGGGGTTGGAGTGTTTTGGTCCATACCTCTCTGTGGTCACAGCCCATCTGCCAGCGTCTCTGTTTTGTTTTAAATTTATTTTATTATAGCTTTTTGGCTGCATCTGGGTCTTCACTGCTGCGCACTGGGTTTTCTCTAGTTTCGACGAGTTGGGGCTTCTCCCTAATTGTGGGGTGCAGGCTTCTCACTGTGGTGGCTTCTCTGATGGTGGAGCACAGGCTCAATAGCTGGGGCACATAGGTTTAGTTGCTCTGCGGCATGTGGGATCTTCCCGGACCAGGGATTGAACCCATGTCCCCTGCACTGGTGGGCGGATTCTTAACCTCCAGACCACCAGGGAAGTCCCAGTGTCTCTGTTTTGTGTGAGCCATACTGAGGGGATTGGGTTAGGCAAAGATCCCAGCTGCCCCAACTCTGGGGGCCCAGAGTTTTCCTTAATGATGTCCTTCTTCCAGACTGTTGGCATCAATGATGAGAAGCTGGCGTGTCTTTCCCTATGTGGAAAGGGCACCATTACCCTACCTGGGCGTTGAGGGGGTGAACAGAAACCCACTCATTGGAAATGAACGATCCAGCCATTGTGGCCAGGGATGAGAGGCCCCTAAGCACATTTCTTAAGACCTAAAGAATTTCAGCAGAGGAGAAAGGCACTGGGGATACTTGTTAATCAATGCACATTCCTCTTCCGTCTCTCAGTTCTTGGCTACCTCGGGACTTAGCTGCATTATGTGGAATCTTTCGATGTGGCACATGGACCCTTCACTTTTGGTGCAGGGGCCCTGGAGTGTGCAGGCTCAGTAGCTGTGGCACGCGGGCTTAGTTGTTCCACAGCATGTGGGATCCTAGTTCCCCGACCAGGGATCAGACCCAAGTCCCCTGCGTTACTTTGGTCACTTTGACCCAAGTTGGGTCAGGGAAGCTATCCTGGTTATGCCCGGGGAAATACTCAGATCCAAAGTTGATAGACCTCTCTGAAACACGGGGTGATATGCAAAACAGCTGAAGGACCTTGTTAAAGTTCCTGGTCTAGTGTGTTTTTCTTCTCCCCACACTGCTGCTGCTACTAAGTCGCTTCAGTTGTGTCCGACTCTGTGCGACCCCATGGACAGCAGCCCACCAGGCTCCTCTGTCCACAGGATTCTCCAGGCAAGAATGCTGGAGTGGGTTGCCATTTCCTTCTCCACTTCCCACACTATTAACTAACAAATCTTTGTATTTGTGCAACAGTGCAGTTTTCCAGTAGCTTTCCTGTGTGACTAAGACCTAAAAGCCCCCCAGGCACCTAGCCTGAGGACTTGGTTAGCTTCTGGTGCTGCGTTCACGTCTGGTAGGGGATGTGGGATGAATCTTTTGTTATGAGGCTGGAACGTCTAGTTCTCCCTGCCTGCTCTACCTGGTGGCACATTCTGCCACCCAGCTGCCCCAAGACTGTCTTGCAGGGCAGGTAGCGCTTCCAAAAGGCATCTGCAAAGAGGATGGGAAGGCTCCGCTACAGCAATGATGGACACAGAGCGGTGGAGGATGCCTACCGTCCCCCGCAGGCAGGAACGGGACCCATTATTTTGAGCTTGCAAGGGAACACAATGACATAAGCTTCCCATCTGGCTCCCCAAACACTTTGGAAACAATTCCACCACAAGTCCGTTAGTTTTATGGGGGCTCTAGAGACAGGCCAGAGTTACCGTTTATCCTCTGGAATCTCCATCACTCTCACTCAGGCTTTGTCGCTCTGTGTGCCCTTCATCCCTGCCAGCTGCCTCACTCCTGACTCTCTGTCCTTTTCTCTCTCACCTGCCTCCCTTCCCCTTTTGCGAACCTCTCCCTAACGTGGGTCCAGCTAGGGCACCATTCAGTCTAACCAACATTTTCAGAGTGTCTGCTCTGTGCAAGATCCACACTGGGGGTTGGAGATTCAAGGACAAGCAGGACAAAGCCAGAACTTAAGGAGCTCGCTCTCAGTGGTTTTAGACCAGTGGTGACACCTTCCTCAGATGCCTGCTTTCATCCTGTTCCACCTTGCACCCTCTTCCTTTCACAGAACACTTGTCCTCAGATTCTCCTGTGGGCCAAGAATGCAAGAATTTCCATGCATTCTTTCACTTACACTTTCACAACAGGCAGATTCTAGTATGTCTGTTTTCCAGATAAGGACATGAAAGCTTAAGAGGTTATATGAATTGTCCAAGCTCACACAAGAAAGGGCCAGCTGGGATCCCTCCAAGATGGACTGCCTTCAAGACCCAGCTTCCTCCTACGCTGCCGTGTTGTAGCCACCAAAACTCACGCAGTTGGTTATCCACAATCAAAACAAAAAGAACAAAGAAACGTCCAGGGCTGTAGCTTTCTACCTGTCTTCCTTTTGACAGTTGCAGGGGAGGGTTTGTTGTTTTAAGTCTAGGGATTTGGAGATCATTGTCTCGTATTCTTAGAGTTTTAAAAACTGGATGTTTTGATCATTTCTTCACTCTCTGGGGGCTTCGCTGATAGCTCAGTTGGTAAAGAATCCACCTGCAATGCAGGAGACCCCGGTTCAATTCCTGGGTCAGGAAGATCCGCTGGAGAAGGGATAGGCTGCTCATTCCAGTATTCTTGGGCTTCCCTTGTGGCTCAGCTGGTAAAGAATCTTCCCACAATGCGGGAGACCTGGGTTCGATCCCAGGGTTGGGAAGATTCCCTGGAGAAGGGAAAAGCTACCCAATCCAGTATTCTGGCCTGGAGAATTCTGTGGACTATACAGTCCATGGGGTTTCAAAGAGTAGGACATGACTGAGCGACTTTGACTTTCACTCTCCAGAGGGTAGTAGAAACCTCTTCTAACACACCACTTGAGCACCGTGGTCTGGCCTCTATCTCCAAAGTCATCTCTAGGAGTCCTGGAAACAGCATGGATGCTGAGCTGTGTTTTCACATCATTGGAAAGGGGTGTTCAGGGGTCAAAGAAATGGTTCACTCTGTCAGGCTACTTTCAATCTTCACTCACGGCTCTCTCTCACTCTGACCCCCCTTGGAAGGGCAGGAGACGTCGCAGACCCCCATGGAGATTTACGAAGGGTCCCAGCCAGGAAAATGGACAGCTGTCAATTGGGTGCCGTGTGATTTGCATGTTGCGTGTGGTTTTCAAGCATTCTCATAGACTGGAAATATCTACGGCAGGATCCACAGAAAGATTTTCTTATCCTGGTGTTTGAAGCTGTCAAGTCTTAACTACTTTTGTAGCTTCATGTTGGGTTAGTTGCTCAGTTGTGTCTAGTCTTTGTGACCCCATGGACTGTGGTCCACCAGGCTCCTCTGTCTATGGGATTCTCCAGGCAAGAATACTAGGGTGGGTTGCCATTCCCTTCTCTAGAGGATCTTCCCTACCCAGGGATCAAACCCAGGTTTCCTGCATTGCAGGCAGATTCTTTACTGTCTGAGCCACCAGGGAAGGCACCAGGGGAGCCCCTCACCTCCCACTCAAATCCCCTCTGCCTCTGTATGGGCAGACAAGGAAGTTAGGAAAAATGTAAACACTTGCTAAATAATCATCTGGGGTCACTCTGCTTTCCCAGGCAATTTTGGTGCCAATTGTCTCCAGGAAGAGTGACTCAATCTCTTATCACATCGCTTCCCACCAAGGCTCTGCAAAGCCCTCACACTGAACTTGGTTTCAAAGGCAGCCTTGGTGAGGCAGTGATCGTGACTCCATTAACCACAGCAGGAAGAGAGCAGATGCAGAGCTTAAGGCGTGGCAGCTGGGGATTCAGGAAAAGGCTAAAAGTCACATGTTGACATCAAGTAAGTCTCCCGGAAGATAGTGAAGCTTAGGACATAAACCCAGGTTCAGAATAAGGACCTCTGCCCCAAGAAGTCCAGTTCTGGAAAGACTGAGTTACCAGGGAGGTTACAAGAGTGGGAACTCATAAAGTGCAGGGTGAAGAACCATGCTCAGTATCAACAATCCAGGTGGAGATTTGTTTTCTCATCCACAGCTTACTTTTTAGAACTGGGGCTTAATACTCAAGTCATAGAAACTGCAAGAGTAACTCAGTGCTGAGTGTCAGGACCTGAAGTTGTGCTACTGAAATCTCTCCAGCTAAAGGCAGAAATACTGAACACACGTTTTTGCCTGTCCTGTTCTTCCCCACCCACCCCCTAGAGTACATAATCCACACAATTAACTTTCCTCACACAGCTGCTACAAAATCAGCAGCTATTCTGTATGACTTAACTCGCCCCTCTTGGCCCTGATTGACTGGCCCAAGGGTGACCTCTGACCAAGGCCCTTTCCAGGGATGTTTAAACTTGGGACCCAGCACCTTGAGACACCTTCTCGGTGGTGACTCTAGCAGACCCTATTAGTGCCCAGCACATGTCCCCTCATTCATCTCTCTGTTCAGACTTCATACGACTCATCTCCTATAATGGATTCTTTACTGACCAGTGCATTCTCCAAATGGCTAACGTCCCTTTGAAAATCTGACATTCCTGCTTCTTTTCCACATATGCCTTGTTCTAAGCCAAAAGATCGAGAATTGACTTAGTAATTTTCTTCATTAGGTTTCACACAGCTTCTTTCAGAGCAGTCAAAGATTCTGATTTCATTCTGAAGCTAAAGGATTCCTTTCAACACCACGGCTCTCTTGCCAACCTCTGGAATCTTTCCCGGTACTCAGAGATTCTGAGTGGCCCTTTTTATACCAGATACCTGAGCCAAACCTTAGCTAATTTCAGTTAAACTCTTCAAGTTTGGGAGCTAGGTGAACTTAAACTGTCTTTTTAAAGAAACAGACTGACTCTGTAATAGAATCATATTTAGTTATTTTTGTGCTGTGCACTTATTTCATCTAGTAGATTATAAACATTTGGAGGAGACGTAAATGTTAAACATCTTAGCATCCCTTGACTCATAACCAAGCACTTATTATATATTCAGTAAATACAAGTTTAATACATAAATGAATCATTCAATTTGATTTATGTTAAATATAAAATTAATGATTTGAATATCATTAATCACATAGATAATCCCACTAGGATACATTTTAAGGTATATTGTTATATATTAGAATGGCTTTATTTTTATTTTTTATTGAAGAATAGCTGATTTGTAATGTTATTAGTTTCTGGGGTACAGCAAAGCCATTCAGTTATATACACATNAACTGTTAAAGCAGAGCACACATACCTCACAATTTCTGTTAGACACTGCCAATTTACCTTGAAAAATGCCTTCATCAGGGTACACAGATGTCAGCAGTGTGCCCGATCTTCCAAATCCTCAACGACTCTTAATATTATTATTAAGCTTTTTTGTTGTTGTTGATCTGGTGAATTTTTAAAATGTAGTTCATCGTCTTAATGCATTTCCTTGTTTATTGGTGAGGTCAAGTGTTTGTATTTATTGGCTAATTTCACAGTATTTTCTTTTGTGAGTTGTCTCTTTCCACTCTTTGCTCATTTTCTAGTGGTTGTTTTTTCCTTCACATTTGAATATGTTGAATTGTACTTTTCCTCAGTATTAATCCATTCATCTTGTAACTGAAATGTGTATCCTCATTTCCCCCTTGTTTGCCCCTGGCAGTCACCGTTCTACTCTCTGCTTCTCTGAATCTGGCTTTTGAAGATCCTATATGTAAGTGAGATCATATAGTATTTGTCTTTCTCTGTCTGACTTATTTCACTTAACATAATGCCCTCAGGGTCCACCCATATTTTTGCAAATGGCAGGGTTTCCTTCTTTTTTGTGACCAAAGAATATATATACCATATTTCATTTCTCTATCCGTCCCTCAAAGACACTTAGGTTATTTCCATACCTTGGCTATTGTGAATAATGCAATAACTGGGAGTGCAGACATCTCCTGGAGATGATAATTTCGTTTCGCTTAAGTATATACCCAGAGATGGAATTGCTGGATTATAGAAAGTTCTATTTTTAATTTGGCGGGGTGGGGAGTGGAAGCTCTACACTGTTTTCCACATTGGTTGTGCCATTGTTTTAAATTTTTTTCATGGCATCTTTTTGTTGCAAGGTTTGCCATTTTCACGTAATTGAATCTCTGCTTATTTAAAGCTTCCAGGTTTGAAGTCTTATTAAGACTTTTCTTAACTCAGAAATTCTCCTCTATATACAGATATTTTAAAGTTGATGGTTTTGTTTTATGTTTCGCTCTTTACTCGTAAGGAATTTATTATTGAATAAAGTGTGAAGTGGGGTAGTAGAGGCTGAATTTTCTCTGCCTTAAACAGGTAGCTTATCACCCCAATACTATTTATTGGATATTTCCTCCTTTCTCCAACTGGTTTGAAATGCACCATGAATTAAATTCTTAGCATTTAAAAAATGTATTCTGTATCTTAAGGCATCGGATTTTATGGTGGAGTTGGTATACAGGTGTGCACACCTCAGGGAGTGTGAGGTTAATTATAGCACCCATGGATTGACACAAGCATTTCCTGCTCGTTGTAATTATGTTCACAAACATAAAGACTTCCTTATGTGTAATGAACGATTCTGATAGCCTGACAACTGCTGATGATGCTTGTCGAGGTACTACCGACCTAGGTCCCTGGACTGTTTAATCAATAGAAATTGATGAGAGGCCAGACTAGGAATTCAAGCAAGACTTCATGAGAAGTGAAAACACAGACCAGCTTCCCTTGCTCACTCTCCGTGGAGGGCAGGCTGGTTCTCTAAAGGGGACAAGGCTAGGGGTGGATCTGTGGGTGAGCCCAGGGAGGTTTAGGCGGTCTGCCCACTGGGTTGGTGGTGCCACGTGCAGGGACCATGTGCAGGGAGCCCTGCTTTGGCTCTCTGCACCTCAGAAATGGCGGTTGGCTTGGCGGCGGGGGTGGGGGGGTTGTACCTTATCGTTCATAATTTGTCCCAACTGCGCATGTGTGCAGTTATTTTTAGTCCTTTATCGTTTCTTTGTGTACTGTTGCTGGAGGAGATGTTACCCAGGGGCAAGCCCTCCAGTAAAGGGCCTCAGGTGCCAGGTCCCAGGCTATCTCAAAGGGATCTGAAGAAGTGAGTGACCATTAACTGGACTCTTATATAATAGATGGCTTCCCAGATGGCGCTAGTGGTAAAGAAACTGCCTGCCAGTGCAAGATACGCAGGAGACACAGGTTCAGTCCCTGGGGTGGGAAGATCCCCCTGGAGGAGGGCATCGCAACCTACTCCAGTATTCTTGCCTGGAGAAACCCATGGATAGAGGAGCCTGGCGGGCTATAGTCCATGGGATCGCAAAGAGTCAGACACGACTGAAGAAACCTTAGCACTCATGCCAAGTATAGAATTATTAAAGTTTTTAAGGGCTCATTTTCATTTTTCAGTTATTCTTTAGTACATTTTACTTTGGGTCTGTTTGGGTTAGGTGATCCCCAGGAATTCAGGGATTCAGTGGTTCTGGGGTGAGTCCCTAGAAGCGTTCGGGTTCTACTGTGCTGGGAGCTTTCCTGGTGCCAAGATTCTCCTGCAACTGATTCTACCTTAAGGGCAGGAGTGGGTGAGATTTTTCCAAGTGTTTCCATACCACACAGTTAGTGAAAGAAAAAGCTGCCCTCTGTGCGTCCATTTTTCTCAGTCGGTAGCTCTTCAGCCAACAGCAACCTGAGTGGCCCTTCTCCACATTTCAGAAATGCCTCACGCTGGTCTGGTCAGAGGCATCCGAAGACGCCAGGGTGGGGGCAGAAGAGTGTGAGTAGTGTTCAGAAAATGGCTGACCTCAGAAGGCAGATGCTTTGAGCCTCCCGTGCCCTGGGGGGTGGACTTAGAACAGATAAGTAGCTGATAAGTTGACAATTGCCAGTAGGGAAGGGGAATGGGTNGGCAGAAGAGTGTGAGTAGTGTTCAGAAAATGGCTGACCTCAGAAGGCAGATGCTTTGAGCCTCCCGTGCCCTGGGGGGTGGACTTAGAACAGATAAGTAGCTGATAAGTTGACAATTGCCAGTAGGGAAGGGGAATGGGTCAGAGGTCTGCCCCATCCCACATCCCTCTCTCCTCCCACTACTCCTTGGTGTCCCAAGATGAGCCACTTAATCTACACCCTGAGGGAAGATTAGATGATAACTTAAAGCAAGGCGAGCTGCCTGGGCTGAGGAGACAAAACTGAAAACTGCGTGGAGAATGTGGAGAACGCCACAACAGGGAAAAGAATTGCTGGCTGCCAGTCTGAATCTCCCGGCCCTGGGCTGCCTTCCAGCCAGCCGGCAGCTGTCTTCTCCTTTCTCTAGAGAGCTTTCACCTCTGGGGGGCTTCATCCCTGGAGCCCAGGCCTGCTGTGCCCCAGCCAGGGTTCTCAAACTCTTCCTAATAAACCAGCCCTAGAGCCGGCCCCACCCCAGGCCAGCGTGGTTTCTCTGGCATCTCCACCTTGATCTTTAACACTGAAGCAAGGGTGTCTTCTATATCACGTGTCTATGCTTGTTTTGATATCAAAATTGCATTTTCAATCTCATGCGTGACCTCCCTCCCCCTTCCCATCAGCTCCCAGTATAACATTCGATGCTGCTCTGTACTTCACAGGGCTCATCATGGTTGTAATTAGTTTATGATGTTTGCCCAATCATGTATTTGCTGTCTCTGCCACTAGAGTGTAAGCTCCAGGAGGGTAGTGGCTGTGTCTGTCTTGGTGGGAGCATTCTCAGGGCCTGGCCAGTGCCTCTTTGTGGCCTTTAGCCTTGGTGGTTAGAGCCTTCTTAGGGTTAAGCTCCTGCTTCCTTTCACCAGAAGAAAGGCCTGATACCTCACAAAGGAGTTATTGTTTTCAAAGGGTCCAGGTGAGAGGAGCCATCCATCATTGCTGGGGCCCAGCCCGATCACAATTCCTGGCCCCCTCCCAACGAGACAATGACATCATCTCAGAATATATACAAAGGACAGCCTCTTCTGTCAGTCTGTCTGTGGAGAATTACTTTAAGCTCATTCCTGGTGTATTAGGTACATAATATCATAACTCAGAGTTTCCCAGATTTAGTTCAAGGGCATAGATGATTTGGTTAGGCATTTGATTTTTAGAAATGTCATTTCCAAGAAGAATTTGAAATGTGTCTTCCCGAGGGTACAAAATCACCTCGATTCGGGAGAGGAGCCGATTTCTCAAATGAGTAACTGTAAATTGTGTCAGCCTCCCTCATCCTCGGGTCTAGTTCTCCCATCTCTTACACAGGGATTTTCTGCGACAACCCTTATCTTTATTCCTCTTGATATCCACAGAGCACTGTTAAAAAGATTTATTGGTTAAGAAACGCAAATTTCTTAAAACAGCAAAGTGCTCGCTCTAAGTTTCGTGTGAAGGTGTGGGTTAAACAAACGAGTCAGCATTTGAAGACAGTGCTAACAAAAAGTGGTCGAAATCTGAAATGTGGGGTAGTTATTTTTATCATAATTGCTTACATTTATTTGCACATATATTATGTCACTAAACTGAGTTCTTTGCGTGAATCAGCTCATTTAATTCTCACAGAAACCATTTGATAGAGGGAGAATTTGATTCCCATTTCATAGATGAGTAAACTGATATTAATAATCGGGAGGGAATACGTAGCTCTCCCAGGATCACACCTAGTGGGGAACTGGGCTAGAGCTCTGGTTCTGATTTATACTGTTCTGTGGTCCAGGTTCTTACCACTGGACAGGAGTAAGTGTTACCCAGCCACATCTGGCTGCTCACAGTTTGAAAATCAACATGCAAGAGAGAGATTTTGGTAGAAAGGAAAGTTGCTTTTAATCACAATGCCAGCAACCTGGAGAGATAGTGAATTCAGTGGCTCCCAAAACCCAACGCTGGAGACTCTGCTTGGCTATGAAAGTATTTAAAGGGAAAAGGGGACGCAATCTCAGCAACTCATAGAGATGGGAACTCGTAGTTGTTGCCATCCCCCGCTGTGTGCAGGCTTCTGTGTAGGTCTGTCGACTTCTTGCAATTTTCTTTCTATGCTGTTGTGTTCACACTGTTTGTGGGCTTACTGAAGGGAAAGCTAGCGAGGAGATCTGGTCACCTGATAATTGTTTATTCTTAATTTCTATTTCTTTGATCTATGGAAAGAACCAACGAATTAGGTGAGGTGCTTCCGTGGTGGCTCAGACAGTAAAGAATCTGCCTGCAATGCAGGAGACCTGCGTTTGATCCCCGGGTTGAAAAGATCCCCTGGAGAAGAGAATGGCAACCCACTCCAGTGTTTTTGCCTGGAGAATCCCTATGGACGGAGGAGCCTGGTGGGCTACAGTCTATGGGATCAACTGAGCGACTAACACTGATTTTGTGATCAAAAGATTTGAAAGGTGTGTGAGGGCCAGAGATGAGAGCCTGGGGGTGCCTGGTTTAAAGTTGGTGGCAAGAGAGAAGAGTGCCTCCTGTAAAGAGCTCTTTTCAGGCAAAAGCTGCTGACACAGCAGTGGACATTTGTGTCTAAGGAAGAAAAAATTTCCACCACTCCAAGTACAAGTGCTGGTTAAGCCTGTGTTGCTCAATCCAGGGCCTTACAGATTTGCTTCAATTATCCAACTCATAATGATCCTTTCTAAGCGGCTTATTGGTTCACTCTTTTTAGGTGATGGAAAACGTGTTTTTCCTTGTTAAAATCTTAAGTTTATTACAACTTAACAACCTCCAACTTTATTATAATCTCACAAATACAATTTTCAGAGGTGAGTTTGGCCCATTTTTAAAATGCTTCAAGATCCAAATTTCCATTTGACCAGTCATCAAATAGGAAATTCTGACTAGTGGTATTATTTTTTTTTTTAATTTTAATTGGAGGATGATTGCTTTATAGGGTTGTGTTGGTTTCTGTACAACAGACGTGAATCGGCTGTAAGTATACATATGTCACCTCCCTCCTGAGCCTCCCTCCCACCCCCTCTAGGTTGTCACAGAGCAGCAGGCTGAGCTCCCTGCGCTCCACAGCAGCCCCCACCAGCTGGCTGTTTTACGCATGGTGGTGTGCATGGCCCAATGCTACTCTCTCAATTTGCCCACACTTCCTCTCCCGCTGCGTCCGCAAGTGCATTCTCTTGATCTGCATCTCTGTTCCTGTCCTGCAAATAGGCTCATAGGTACCATTTTCCATGTGTTGATATCCAAAGTACCTGTTCAAATTCCTGGTCCAGTAGTTATCTTGCTGCAAACATTTATCTCATTTTATTCTTCCAGTCACCCTCTTGGTCCCATTTTTTTCAGAGAAGGAAACTGAGGCTCAGACTGGATGAGCCCGAGGTCACACAGCTAATGGATTAAGGATAAGGGTTGACTACAGGTCTGACATCACAACCTGAGCTTTTAATTCCCATTCTTTAGTACCTTTCCAGTGAAGGCCAGGGAGTCTGGAGATAGGGGCTGTAGTAATTCAGGAAGATTCCATGGAGGAAGTGGAGAATTAGTTGGATTTTGAAGATTACATCAGAAAGATGAGAATTACACTGAGCAGGCTCCCTTGCTTTTGTAGAGGAGGTGAATTAGGCCACTTTGCGGTTGACATTGCTAATTAATTTTCAATTCAACACCTGCCTTGCCATTAGAGCTTAATCTTATTATAGCAGATCTCTTTGCATTCCTTTTGTTTGTGCAGATTTTACATGCAGGGGTTTTAAGTCAATCAATGAGCATCTGTGCTGAAAAGAATTATATTGTGTGCATAAAAATAATTGCTCAATTCCTCTCTGAACCAAGAAAAACCTATCTAATTCCTGTCTTAGAGGTAGAGTGATGTAATAGAGGAATAAAAGCAATTACCTAACTACCTCTCCTCTATTTTCTAGTCCATTCCACAATGTCCAGGAAAGTGAATTTATACTGTTTGGAGGAAAAGCTGAGATCAGCATAACTAGTCTGAATTCAGCATAGAGACAGTGTCCTTGACAGTCATGCTCAATGTGCATAACTGTGCAGGGTATTCCAATAGCAGAGAGGAACCAGCTGAGAAACAGGTGTGAACTTTAATTTTCCACAGGTGACATCAAGATACACTACTGTCCTTTTTCTTCTTCTTCTGCTTTTTATCATCACACCATGGAAATGCCTCACACACCATATTCTTTCTGAAATATCTGGACATTTTTTCCAAATCACCTAATTTTCCCCAGGTGTTGACTTTGTGTTCCTGTCTTTAAATCATCTGCTCCATTCACCTTTTCCATCTTTCTTGTCATTTTGGCAGAAAGTAATTTTTTCAAAGACATTTCAATGCACAGCAAGGGGAAATTACTTCATTTTTATTTAGCATCTCCAAAAACTTTTCCTGTTTCAGAGAAAGCTGGAGTCAAGTGATTTTCTCCTCTGTATATCTGGGCGACTCAGTTTCTCTATTTCTATCCAAAGATAAACTTCACTGGTAGCAGCCGCCTAGCCATCATCGGGTGAGGCGAAACTTACTCTCAGCTCCAACAGATAGCCCTGCCTCATCTAGGCTCCTTGAAGTCCAGTTGTCACGGTCACAAGATTTGGCTCAGAGATGAGCCAGTCAGTGCAAAGCTTTGAGCTGCTGTTGGTTGTGAGAGACAAACTTTCCTGTTACATGAGAATAAGCATGAATTCCTCCTACAGTCATTAGGAAGTTAGCCCTAAGAGGCAACAAACATTGAGTATAAAAAAAAGAGGTAGAAAGAACTTGAGTCCTCACATCATTGTAGTCATCAAAATAGTCCCTTTACCTCTGGGCTCTCACTTAGCTATTAAATCTCTTCTTGCTTGTGAGTTCCAGTTGGGTTTTGTTACTTACAACCAAAAACCTTTTATCTAATATACCTGACTATTGGATTGAACAGAAACATTGTATTACACCTCAAAATGCTGGACTTCTGTGCTTCCACTGCAGGAAGTACATGGTTTGATCCCTGAGCAGGAAAGTTCACGCCACGTGATACAGCAAAAAATAAAGCAGTTTATCCAGTCTACCCATCTAACAATAAAATATTGGGTAATTAAATTGCATCTGATGATAATGCATTAGCTAGGACAGATGCGGCTGTTGTAACAATGGCATAACAATTGCAAACAATTGTGTGCCTGGTCAGCAGCTGGCTTTGTTCTGCATGGTTTCATTGGCTTTTCAGGAACCTAGGTTCCTTCCATCTTTTGGGTCCTCCATCCCTTAGAGCCTCTCATCACCCTCATGGGTCTGGCAGAAAGAAAAGGAAGATGAAGAGGAAACCCTGCTTCTTAAAACCTTGGCCCAGAAATGGGACAAACTCTTTCCACTATCCCTTGATGAAAACTGGTCACACAAGCACATCTAACTGCAAAGAAGCCCAGGAAGAGGAAGTGGGTTTTTGGTAACTAATTCTTAGTCTTGGCCCAGATAGGATATTTTAGAGGATTTCCCTGGTGGCTCAGTGCTAAAGAGCTACCAAGGCAGGAGACATAGGAGATGCTAGTTTGATTCCTGGGTTGGGAAGATCCCTTGGAGAAGGGAATGGCAACCCACTCCAGTATTTTTGCCTTGGAAATCCTATGGACAGAGGAGCCTGGCGGGTTACAGTCCACGGGGTCGCGAAAGAGTCAGACACGACTGAGCGGCTAAACAACAAGGAGATTAATAAATACGTAGGAAAAAGCCAACAGAGCATTGTGCATAGTCAGCCCATGTTTTCTAAGGTCCCGTGTCTCTAAATGCTTAAGCCCTGTCTCTTTCTGTTCCAGCCCTGTGGCAAGACACTGTTCTTGCTCTTTTCCAGGCATGTCGGTTCATTCATGATTTTCTCAAATGCAAATGCACCCCACCATCCCCTGACGAGTGAGGTGAATGTCATCTGAAGTTCTTGGAGGGAGACAGAAATGTAATCAAATTCCTCCATGGACATCAGTTCTTTCCTCCAAAATGCTCTTTCCTGGCTGTAGGCTCACCTTACTTAGTCCTCTCCTCTGCCACAGGCTTCTTTTGCACCATCTCCAGTCCCTGGAAGTCTCTTCATTGCCTGAGCAATTCTACTCTTGCCCTTTGTTATATGCTACAGGTTTGTTATATGTCCACTCAGCAAAACACAAACCTGATTATTAACCCTGAAACCAAACAATATATTTTTTTCTTTCAGCATACCCCTCAGGGAAGCTGACAAATCATTCACTGAACGAAAGATCTCTTCTTGGGGCAGGGCTGGGTAGAGAGTTGCCAAATAAGAAAAGGAATTCTATGTAAAAATTCATTTTCATGGGAAGACTAGAAGGATATTTCCAAAATGTTAACAGTGTCTATTTCTAGGTAACTGGATTGCTACTGGTCTTTTCCCGCTTGTGTGTTCTTATACTTTAATTTTTTTTTTCCCCTACCTTTCAAATTTTCTATTGTATATGATGTATTTCTTTAAGCTAAAAAAATAATAATAAAGAAAAATTTCTTTCGTTCAGTTTTGCTTATCAGGAAGGAAATGCAAATTAAAAGCACAATGAGATACCACTTCACCCCAATTAAGATGGGAATCATGGGAAAAAAATAGAACAGAAAATAACAAGTGTTGGCAAGAATACAGTGAAATTAGAACCCTTGTGCATGTTGATAGGAATGTAAAATGTTGCAGCCACTGTAGAAAATAGTATGATGGTTTCTCAAAAAAAAAAAAAATTAAATATAATATTATCATATGATCCAGCAACCCTACTTCTCCCCACACAGAAGAATTGAAAGCAACGTCTTGAAGAGACAGTTGTACGCCCATGTTCAGAGCAGCACTGTTCACAATAGCCAAGAGATGAGAGCAACCTACATGTCCATAAACAAATGAATAAATAAAATGTGGCATACTGCTGCTGCTGCTATGATAAAACATTATTCAGCTTTAAAAGGAAGGAATTCTGACATATGCACACAGATGATCCTTGAGGATATTATGTCAAGTGAAATAAGAAGTCATAAAAAGACATTGTAAAATTCCACTTATATGAGAAAACTCTGTGTGGGTGCTAAGTCACTTCCGTCACGTGTGACTCTGTGACCCTGTGGACTGTAGCCTGTCAGGCTCCTCTGTCCAAGGGATTCTCCAAGCAAGAATACTGGAGTGGGTTGCCCTGCCTGCCTCCAGGGGATTTTCCTGACCCAGGGATGTAACCCACATCTCTTGTGTCTCCTGCATCGGCAGGCAGGTTCTTTCCCACTAGCACCACCTGGGAAACCCATATGATGTGCCAAGAGTGGTCAAATTCACAGAAACAGAAAGCAATATGGTTGTTGCCAGGCACTGGGGGAATCAGGGATGGGTTGTTAGTGTTTAATGGGTACAGAGTTTTAGATGGGAAAGGTGAAAACGTTCTGGAGACGGATGGTGGGGATGGCTGCACAACGGTGTAAATGTACTTAATGAACTGTACACTTAAAAATGATTAACATGGTAAATTTTATGTTATGTATATTTTTCACAATTTTTTAAAAGATGAATTCATGTTTCCATGGGCAATTTTACAAGAATTCTTGACTTGGATGGCTTGCGATCTCTTTTGAAAACCAAATAGTTCCCTTGTTTGGGTTTTCCACCTACACAGTATGCCTTTTTAAATGCATTTGTAAAAGAAGAAATACTTATTATACCCATATTATATAAGGCTCATTAATAAGATATGACTTCTCCAAAGTTTTTCTATCTAGTAAGTGGGCAAGACTGGTGAGCAACTAACAACAATCCACAGGGAAATGCAATGGTGGCGAAGTGTAGAGAGGCACTGTGCTAAGTCGCTTCAGTCCTGTCCAACTCTTTTGACCCTATGGACTGAAGCCCACCAGGCTCCTCTGTCCATGGGCTTCTTCAGGCAAGAATACTAGAGTGGGTTGCCATGCCCTTCTCCAGGGCACCTTCCTGACCCAGGGATCGAACCTGTGGCTCCTGCATTGCAGGCGGATTCTTTACCACTGAGCCATCAGGGAAGCCCAAGTATAGAGATAGAGGCAGTGAATTCTGCCTGGGTAGTTAAAGAGGCTTTTCAGAGAAAGATGTGTTTAAACTGGACCTTGAAGAACTCCTAGGAATTTACTAAAGGAGAAGAAGGGATGGACATAGGAGGCACTTTGAAAAGTGACCTAGAGGTGGGGGACAGCATGGGACAGAAGGAAATCAATCACCCCAGTCTTAGGGCATCAGGGGACCCTGAACATGCCAGGCTAAACACTGGCAGTGGGGCAAGCTCAGGCCTGGACATGGCAGTGTTGTTTTTCCTGGAGAGATGACCCAGGATGTGGACTGAACTCAGAAAACAAAGTCCAAGCCAGCCATATGTCAGGGCCGGAGCTGAGACTCTGGCTGTGTGGTATGATTCTAGAGGGACAGGGAGCATGCCACGGCTTCCAGAGCAGAGAAATGGCTCCCCAACTGTTGGTGCCTGACTGCATGCCACTGTTGGCTTTGCAGTCTGACAAGGAAAGGAGTAGAAGTGCTTTTCATTAAATGTGAAAGCTTAGGTAACATTTCCTGTTGGGATCTTGGACTTGGCCAATCTACAGCATGTCGCCCCCCAGTACGCATGTATGTGGACGATGCAGGGCGATGGTATGCAGATGTTGCACAGCTGGCCCAGGCAGGGGAGAGCAGGGCGTGTTTGTGAACTGGAAATCTGTGGGTGCTATGTCAGTCATTCTGAGTCGTGGGATGTGGCTGGGTTTGGGGGAGGAGACCGGTTTGTGAAAAGGAGATGGAGGGCTTATAGAACTATGTCTTGGACCTGAGAGATGGTCAAAGTCCATTCATTCGCTAGTCAGCCGATGTGGGTCATTCTTGTCACTGCAGCTGCTTCTGCTCTTTGAAGCCTCTGCCATGTGTTGGTCCTGCCTTCTGGGTACTTCTATTTCAGGCAACCATAATGATGGTTGTCCCATCTCTTCTCTGTATACTCAGGCTCCCCTAAGAGGAATTTTAACCCTCCTCCCAAGGCCACAAGAGTGTCCAGGATCCATGAACATTCACAGCCAACTCTCATCTGGCCATGGCGGGGGCACAACGTGTAGGGGACAGGTCATGTGGAGAATCCTACAAATGTACCCGATCTCATTTTTCAAGTTCCCAGAATCCTATCACTTCTCTGGGGTCAGACCTTGACTCTCTTACCCAAGTAGCACATAAACCCCCACCCCCTTCCCTTCTTGGAAGCCTCCTTAATTCCCCAGGTGGGCCTGACTCACAAACAGTTGGAAATTCCTTGCCTGGGGGCACCCAGGTCTGAGAACACAAAGCTCTGGCTGCCTTTCCTGGAAGGAAAAGGGAGAAGTTATCTTTCCATTGTTTTTGCTGATATAGGTCAGAGTAGCACAAAAGATAAGTTATAACTAATTTCTCAATATCTCACTTTGTTCCCATGGATGGTCTCACTTGCCTGAACACCTGGAGACAGGTGAGCTGTGTTGCTCAGTCAGGTGGAGCCACGGCCCTACCACTTGTTAGCCTGTTCCTAAGTCTTTGTTGACTCCCCAGGATGTAACTCGTGGATACTTTTTGGTGGGCCATGGATGGCTACTTCATTTTCTTTTGTTTACATTCACTGCTGCTCCTGTATAGCACCTCCCATCTCATCCCAGCTCTCTCTTGTCCACTCCTGGTCATTCTGCATCCTCAGGCACAGAGCCCCAGGGCATCTGATCTGATTTTAGGGCAGAGTCCCGCTGATGGAGCAGGAACTAACCCTAGCAAAGCAATGACTGAGGGTTGGGAATCTAAAGTATGGACCTCCTTTTGATGTTGTTGTTTAGTCGCTCAGTCGTGTCCAGCTTTTTGAGACCCCATGGACCATAGCCCACCAGGCTCCTCTGTCCATGGGGTTCCCCAGGCAAGATTACTGGAGTGGGTTGCCATTTCCTTCTCCAGGGGATCTTCCTGACCCAGGGATCAAACCTGAGTCTCCTGCATTGCAGGTAGATTCTTTAAAGCCGAGCTGCCAGGGACCCTCCTTACACTCAAACAATTCTAAAACTAGTTTTAAACTAGGAGTCCTGGCACGCCTGACCCAGAGGAGTACTGTCATTTGTGACAAGCCAGCTGTCCCCAAGCCCCGGTCAAGAACCCCTGGGATCAGATGGCCTGAACTCTGCTAAAGGGACAAGGTCCTTCTTTTCTGGGCTCTGAAATGATTAAGTGGCTCAACGGAAGCATGTATCTTTGTTCACTGAAGGAAAGGCGTTGTGGGTTGGCTTTTTATAGAGTGTCCTTTAAGGAAGTTCGCAACCTGCCAGATGCTCTATGTCTGATTTTCCATCTTGTCTGGGTTATTAATGAAGCTGAAGCCAATCTTCCCTCTGATGTCCAAATGTAGGGAATTGACGAGCTCTTTACAATGGAAGATTTGTAAACATCAGGGCCATTCCTTAAGCGTCATTTTCCAGCCACTCCCAGCAATCTTTGGGCCTGAACTCCATGTCTGGTGTCTGGGATGTACGTCAACAGTTTTAAGGCCTCTTCTGCTTGTCAGATCCTGCCCTCCTTGCCCACCTTTCCCAGGTTTGGAGGCTCTGCCCTTTAACCTCCTCCTGGCTGTAGCCCCCAGAGAGTTTGCGGGCATGTCACCGTGCCTGCTGCAGCAGCCTATGTGCACGAACAGATATAGCATCCAACAATCTGATTTATGTTTTCCAGATTTATCACATCACTTGCATACCCAGGCAGGCTGATATTTTAGGAGAGTGAATCAGAGTGTCTGGCAGGGTTCCCTCTGCAGCCGAGCTCCGGCTGCAGGCATAATGAAGTTGGTCGGGAGGGGGAAGAACTCAACTTTATCAGGGAGGAAATGTGTGTCAGTAACAAGTCTGCCTGGCAACAGCACCAGGAGAGATCCCAGGACCAGAGTTAGCATTTCCACATTGGCGGAGCAACATCACACAGCGCAATTTTCCTCCTTAGTGGGCTGACAATTCTCTTAAAAAAAAAAAAAAAGAAGAAAAGTAGGTATTTTGGAGAATGCATTCTCCAAAAGATATTCCCTAATCTGCCACCAAACGGGAAGACTGTGATATACCGAAATGTCACCCAGCTGGGGCTGTCCACACAGATGTTATACATGAATAGTAAGAGATGAGCTTCTGTGATGGAATGAGAGGCAAGAAGATGAAGCTGAAAGAGGCAGAACTAATTGACTCTGAGACTCAGTATAGGACTCTGAGAATAGGGCTCAAGACTAGGGACATAGGGAAATATTGCTTTATTTTTTCCCAATCTCTTAGGTATGTGCTGCTACATATAATTTCCTATTTCTCAAGGAGTCTATTCAGAATGAGGGACAAAATGGAACAAGGACTGATCTGAACATCTGAACATGTGTGACTATGTCAAGAGCAGTAGTTCCTCTTTTCTTTTTAACCTCTACAACCCAAAGCCTAGAGCAGCCATAGACACCTGATAGCAGCCTCCTACAGGTGTGTTGGACCAAAAACATAGACTCTGTACTTTGAGTGCCCTTGAGCGTATCTCTTCCCCACTCCAGGCATCCTTTTTACCATCAGGAAGATGGACTGACGATCTCTTAGGGATCATCCCAGACCCAACTCTCTAGGCCCCCAAGGTCAAAATGAGTTTTACAGTTGTTTTTTTTAAAAGCAGGGACTTTAAAATATTCCCGTAAATGTTTATATCTCAAATGCCTGCTCTTCAGGTTCAGCTTTATTATCAGTGTGTGCAGACAAGTCTTCAGGCTTGAATGTTCCCATGAATACATCATTCAGTGGTATCTGGGATGCATTTACATTTTTAGCATCAGTGTAATTCTATTTGGTTTTATGCCATAGGAAGTTCAAGCCTGATTCAATTAAGGGGTTTCATAAAACGAGTTTTTAAAAAGGAAGGACAATGCGTTGCACATGTTATACCATTGTACTTTGCATTGTTATCCAATCAGGCATGTTGGGGGATGGCTCGTGCTTTGGTCCAAGAATCTGTTAACAATACGTAAAGTTGAATATTTTACCATCTTATTTGGAAGCCTGGAATTTAAGAGCTGGAATGAATCTTTGAGGTAGGCAGGCATCACCTACTAACATAAGGGAAGAGAACTTTGGGTGCATTTTTGTATACCTCTCACCTCCTAATGTAGCTTTCATATTGTTGGCCTGAAAATCAATAGAAAAGCCCTGGTTGCTAACCTGGGAATGAGGCAAGGGTCAGGAGCATCAGAGAGAACTGCATCCAGTCTGAGCATGCTTCCCTTTCATAGCAAGATTGCAGTTCCTCTCTGGCAGAGAAGGGGCAGAGGAAACCGTGCAGATCTGCACAGAGGGAGAATTCTTTAGGGAACAGCTGCAGCCGCCTGGTTCCACAAAGCACGCGCTGAAGAGAAGCAACCTTCCATGGAAATAGAGTTGAAGTCAATCCAGACTTAACGGTGGGGAACATTGAGTCAGTTCAGACTGAGGAGTTATAGCAATTAGCTAAACCATCTGGTCTGAGTAAGCAGATGTGGTAGCAGTAGAACCCAGAAGGGAAACTCAAACCAGAAAGGATGAGAAGCCACAGTCCTGAGATCACCCAAGAGAGGTGTGAGGCGAGAGCAGAAATCACAGGGCACTTTCCTGAGTCCTCCCGAGGTTGTGGAGCTGCAGGGAGAACCCTAGTCTTAACCAGTCAGAAGTGTAAGCTGTAATGGAGAAGGCAGGACTCACCATCAAAGCTGAGGACGAGGGGAAGTTGAATCCTGGGGACTGAAAAGAGAAGCTAGAGGCAACCTGGGAGAATGGAGGAAAGGGAAGGGTCAAGGCAGCAGATTCAGAACAAAGACAGTGAGCCTTAAATCTCTGGAGTTCTTTTGTGTGATGCTTGATCCATGGCTAGGGTGACCATTTAAAGGAACCACATCGAAGTTTGGACAAATAAAAGGACTCACACAGGATTATGACAGAATTATTTTCTTTAGACAACGTCCTTAAATATTAGAAGTTAATACCAGAACCACAACTGTATGTATCTTATCTTCATTTTATTTTGGCTATAGCAATGTTACCCCAAAACTGGGTCCATCTCTTGGTGGGTGTCATGCCAAGAGACAAAACAGAGCCAAGATTTGGAGAAGGAAGAATTTATTATTCACAGCAAGTAAGAACACCAGCGAAGTTTTAAGCTTAGGGTACATGCATGTTTGGGGCTTCCTGGGCACTCAGCGGTAAAGAATCTGCCTGTAATGCAGGAGCCGCAGGACATGTGGGTTCAATCCCTGGATCAGGGAGATCCCCTGGAGGAGGGCATGGCAACCCACTCCAGTATTCTTGCCTGGAGAATCCCATGGACAGAGGAGCCTGATGGGCTATAGTCCATAGGGTCATGAAGAGTCAGACACGACTGAAGCAACTGAGCACACACGTGCACACACTTGCATGTTGATGAAGGGGCTTGAGTAGGGAGAATTCAACACTGAACTCGGACAAAGGTTGACAGAGTCTGAGTTTTAGTTGACTGAAATCACAGCTATCAGAAAAGGTCATTGTCACCATTCCTTACGTTCTGCCCTAAGGGGTCTTATGTCAGTAGTTACTTTGCTCCACCTAAGTAGGGTCCTGAGTTTGTGCAGAACTCAAAGATGTTTATCAGATTGTGATACATATCCCTTGAGAAGAAGCTTGGACTTTGTTTTATTGCTGAGCTATTGCTTCTTGAGTGCTTTTCATTGCTTTGTTCTCCAGAGATCATTAAGTACCGAGACCTGCTCAAGGGCAAGCATTGTGGCAAGGCTCAGATCACAAAATGGCTTCTCTTATGTCAAGAAAGCCATGGCTGATTTCTCTTTCTCTGGGGACCACCCCACCCTATCTACTAACAGTAACAGAAAACCCAGCAGGAAGGAAGTTTAACCATAAGAAACGTTTGTTATCTGATAAAAGAGGAAGCTAGGTGAGATATGGCAATTCCAGGGTTCTTCCGATCAGGGCCCCCTAGCCTCTGCAAGAACATAATTCATTCCATCTATCCTCTGCTCCTCAAAGTGGCGTCCTCTCAGGATGCCTCTTATGGCTTCTGCAGTTTTAGGCATCCATGTAGCTAATAATGTTCAAGACAGGGAAAAAAAAGAAAGTCCCTCATTTGTGTAATTTCTTAAAAGCAAGGAATCCCTTCCCAGAAGTATCTCTCACAACTTTTCCTCACATCTTTTCAACCATAATTGCATTGCATTCCTATGCAATTGCCAAAGCAATCTTCTGGCAAGACAAGCCAGATAAACAGGCTAGCTGAGACTGATGAAGATTCACTCTTTGGGGCCTTCCCCTTACTACTTTGAATGGGATTTTTTTTTTTTTTAACTTTCTCTTTCAAATATTTCATTGTTAATGTATAGAAACACAGCTGATTTTTGTGTGTTGATTTTGTATCCTGTTCAGTTCACTTCAGTTGTTCAGTTATATCTGACTCTTTGCGGTCCCATGAATGGCAACATGCCAGGCTTCACTGTCGATCACCAACTCCCGGAGCTTGCTCAAACCCATGTCCATCGAGTCGGTGATACCATCCAACCATCTCATCCTCTGTCATCCCCTTCTCTCCTGCCTTCAATCTTTGCCAGCATCAGGGTCTTTTCCAATGAGTCAGTTATTTGCATCAAGTGGCCAAAGTATTGGAGTTTCAGCTTCAGCGTCAGTCTTTCCAATGAATATTCAGGGCTGATTTCCTTTAGGATGGACTGATTTGATCTCCTTGCAGTCAAAGGGACTCTCAAGAGTCTTCTCCAACATCACAGTTGAAAAGCATCAGTTCTTTGGTCCTCAGCTTCCTTTATGGTCCAACTCTCACATCTATACATAACTACTGGAAAAACCATAGGTTTGACTAGATATACCTTTATTGGCAAAGTAATGTCTCTGCTGTTTAATACGCTGTCTAGGTTGGTCATAACTTTTCTCCCAAGGAGCAAGCGTCTTTTATTTTCATGGCTGCAGTCACCATCCACAGTGATTTTGGAGCCCAAGAAAATAAAGTCTGTCACCATTTCCATTGTTTCCCCATCTATTTGCATAAATTATGGGATTGAATGCCGTGATCTTCGTTTTTTGAATGTTGAGCTTTAAGCCAGCTTTTTCACTCTCCTCTTTCACTTTCATCAAGAAGCTTTTTAGTTCCTCTTCCCTTTATGACACAAGGGTGGTGGCATCTGCAAATCTGAAGTTATTGTTATTTCTCCTGACAGTCTTGATTCCAGCTTGTGCTTCATCCAGCCCAGCATTTTGGGTGATGCACTCTGCATATAAGTTAAATAAGCAGGGTGACAATATACAGCCTTGATGTACTTCTTTCCCAATTTGGAACCGTTACATTGTTCCATGTCCAGTTCTAACTGTTGCTCCTTGACCTTCATATAGATTTCTCTGAAGGCAGTTCAGCTAGTCTGGTATTCTCATCTCTTGAAGAATTTTCCACAGTTAGTTGTGATCCACACAATCTAAGGCTTTGGCGTAGTCAGTAAAGCAGAAATAGATGTTTTTCTGAAACTCTCCTGCTTTTTCAATGATGCAACGGATGTTCGATATTTGATCTCTAGTTCCTCTGCCTTTTCTAAATCCAGCTTGGACATCTGGAAGATCTTGGTTCACGTACTGTTGAAGCCTGGCTTGGAGAATTTTGAGCATTACTTGACTAGCGTGTGAGATGAGTACAATTGTGCGGTAGTTTGAACATTCTTCGGCAATGCCTTTCTTTAGGATTGGAATGAAAACTGACCTTTTCCAGTCCTGTGGCCACTGCTGAGTTTTCCAAATGTGCTGGCAGATTGAGTGCAGCACTTTCACAGCATCATCTTTCAGGATTTGAAAGAGCTCAACTGGAATGCCATCACCTCCACTAGCTTTCTTGGTAGTGATGCTTTCTAAGGCCCACTTGACTTCACACTCCAGGCTGTCTGGCTCTAGGTGAGTGATCACACCATTATGGTTATCTGGGTTGTGAAGATCTTTTTTGTACAGTTCTTCTGTGTATTCTTGCCACCTCTTCTTAATATCTTCTGCTTCTGTTAGGTCCAGACCATTTCTGTCCTTTATCGAGCCCATCTTTGCATGAAATGTTCCCTTGGTATCTTTTCAATATCCCTATAAGGTGAATAAGACATGTATGTTATCCCCTTCTTATAAATGAGGGTATTGGTGTAGGGAGTTTAATCTCCTAATGAGCAAGGAATATCTTATTCATATTTTTTTTATCCAAGCGTTTATTGTAGTGCTATGCATATGATGGATTCTTAATACATGTTTTTTTGCAGAAGGTGGAAATTTGTCATTGGATTGAACTTTAGATCTTCTGTATTTAAATTCTTTGTTCTTTCCACTACTGTTAGTTAAGAAAGCATAAATTAGCTCAGAAATAGGATTTATTACATGATGCTTTAGTGGTATTAAACTAAAAGCATCATTTACAACTTTCTGTACAGCTCTCATCAACTCAAACTACTTAATAGAAGTTCTTTTAGCCTTTATTAGTGTTTGAAATTAAATGCCCTTGTTCCAGTTTAAAGCAATAAAAAAAAGTCCAGCTGACCAATCTTACTAAAAGTTTGCTCTAATTAGCTATTTGGGAAAAATAGAGAGTATCTTTAGAATTTCTCAATTTTTGCCTTGGAAATAATTATATATGGAAGCTGAAACAAAGAGTACATCACTTGTAAGAAGTGACTGTTAGAGTACTGTAATTGCTCTTACTTGAAAGTGATTTTGCTGTGTAAAATATCTTTTAACATTTTATTTCTTTTCTTGCCCTTTAAATAATCCTGT
>SJYV01016012.1:598121-611497 GCA_006410875.1 Neotragus pygmaeus | reverse complement strand
ACCATTTCCATTGTTTCCCCATCTATTTGCATAAATTATGGGATTGAATGCCATGATCTTCGTTTTTTGAATGTTGAGCTTTAAGCCAGCTTTTTCACTCTCCTCTTTCACTTTCATCAAGAAGCTTTTTAGTTCCTCTTCCCTTTATGACACAAGGGTGGTGGCATCTGCAAATCTGAAGTTATTGTTATTTCTCCTGACAGTCTTGATTCCAGCTTGTGCTTCATCCAGCCCAGCATTTTGGGTGATGCACTCTGCATATAAGTTAAATAAGCAGGGTGACAATATACAGCCTTGATGTACTTCTTTCCCAATTTGGAACCGTTACATTGTTCCATGTCCAGTTCTAACTGTTGCTCCTTGACCTTCATATAGATTTCTCTGAAGGCAGTTCAGCTAGTCTGGTATTCTCATCTCTTGAAGAATTTTCCACAGTTATTTGTGATCCACACAATCTAAGGCTTTGGCGTAGTCAGTAAAGCAGAAATAGATGTTTTTCTGAAACTCTCCTGCTTTTTCAATGATGCAACGGATGTTCGATATTTGATCTCTAGTTCCTCTGCCTTTTCTAAATCCAGCTTGGACATCTGGAAGATCTTGGTTCACGTACTGTTGAAGCCTGGCTTGGAGAATTTTGAGCATTACTTGACTAGCGTGTGAGATGAGTACAATTGTGCGGTAGTTTGAACATTCTTCGGCAATGCCTTTCTTTAGGATTGGAATGAAAACTGACCTTTTCCAGTCCTGTGGCCACTGCTGAGTTTTCCAAATGTGCTGGCAGATTGAGTGCAGCACTTTCACAGCATCATCTTTCAGGATTTGAAAGAGCTCAACTGGAATGCCATCACCTCCACTAGCTTTCTTGGTAGTGATGCTTTCTAAGGCCCACTTGACTTCACACTCCAGGCTGTCTGGCTCTAGGTGAGTGATCACACCATTATGGTTATCTGGGTTGTGAAGATCTTTTTTGTACAGTTCTTCTGTGTATTCTTGCCACCTCTTCTTAATCTCTTCTGCTTCCGTTAGGCCTATCCCGTTTCTGTCCTTTATTGGCCCGTCTTTGCAAGAAATGTTCCCTTGTTCTAATTGTATCCTGTTGCTTTGCTGAATTTATTTATTCTAAGAGTTTTTTGGTGGAATCTTTAAGGGTTTTCTATACATAAGATCGCATCATCTGCAGATAGAGATAATTTTCTGCTATCCTTTCCAGTTTGGATGGCTTTTATTTCTTTTTCTTGTCTGACTGCTTTGGCTGGGATTTTTGGTAGTATGTTGAGAAAAGCAACAATGAGAGTGGTCACCCTTGTCTTATTCCTGATTTTAGAGGAAAAGCTTCTGCAGTTTTTTCACAGTTTGTTTTTCACAGTTGAGTATGATGTTAGTTAAGGATTTTTCATATATGTCCATTATGTTGAAGGATGTTACTTCTATACCTAATTTGTTGAGAGCTTGTATCATGAAAGAGTGTTGATTTTGTCAGATGGTTTTACTGCATTAAGAGGATCTTATGATTTTTATTCTATTAATATAACGTATAACATTTATTTTTTGGCTTGTATATATTGAACTGTCCTCACATCTCATGGATAAATGCCACTTGGTCATGGTACAGAATCCTTTAACTGTGCTGTTGAATTCAGTTTGATAGAATTTTGTTGAGAATTTCTACACCTACATTCATCAAGAATATTGGCCTATAGTTTTCTTTTCTTATAGTGTCCTTATCAGATTTTGGTATCAAGGTAATGCTGGCCTCATAAAATGAATTTAGGAGTGTTCATTCCTCTTCATTTTTTTTGAAGAATTTGAGAAAGATCGACATTAATTCCTCTGTAAATGTTTGGCAGAATTTACAAATGATCATCTAGTAAAAAGGCTTTTATTTGTTGGGAGGTTTTGATTAGTGATTCAATATCCTTAGTCATTACTAATCTGTTCAGATTGTCTGTTTCTTTATGATTCAGTCTTGGTAGGTTGTGTGTTTCTAGGAATTTATAAATTTCTTTTAGTTATCTAGTTTGTTGATATATAATTGTTCATAGTTACCTCTATGATTCTTTATATTTTTGTGGTATCGTATGCAATGCTTCCTTTTTCATTTATAGTTTTGTCTAAGACAACCTCCTCTTATTTAGCTAAAGGTTTGCTAACTTTAACTTTAAAAAAATTAACTTTTAGTTTCATGATCTTTTTCTGTTGTCTTTATACTCTCTGTTTTATTTGCGTCTGCTCTAGTAGTTATTATTTCCTTCCTTATGCTACTTTTGGACTTAGTTTGGTCTCCTTTTTCTTATTCCTTGAGATATAAAACTAGGTTGTTTATTAGAGATCTTTCTTTTTTTTAATGTAGACATTTATTGCTGTATACTTCCCTCTTAGAACTTCTTTTGATGTAGTTCATAAGTTTTCATATGTTGTGTTTTCATTTTAGTTCATCTCAGGATACTTTCTGATTTCCCTTTAGAGTTCTTTATTAATCCATTTGTTATTTAGGAGTGTATGGTCTAATTTCCATGTATTTGTGAATTTTTCAGTTTTATGAATCAATGATAGGAATCATTGATTACTAGTTTCATACCACAGTGATTGGAAAAGATACGAGATATGATTTCAGTCTTCTTGAGTTTGTTAAGGCTTGCTTGGTGGCCCAACAGATAATCTCGCCTGCAGAATGTCCCATGGGCACTTAAGAAGGATCTATGTTCTGGTGCTATTGGATGGAATGTTTCGTAGGGGTCTGTTCCATTTGTTGTATAATGTTATTCAGGTCAAAGAAAGATGATTTTGCCATGAAATTGGAAGATATATGCAACATAATGATAAAGATATATAGCCATTTAGGTGGAGAATCAGATAGACTCAGTTTTATTCTTGACTCCATTTTCTAGGTGAGAGTCCTTGGGCAGTTACCTAGTTTCTCTAGACCCATCTGCATCACCACTATTCCTTTGAAATATAAGTTATTTCCTGAGAGGCAATATTGCGAGGGATACCACNTTTACAAAAAGAAGAAGACTCTACATGTAGCTAATTTTATTGAGTGTTTATTTTGAAAAGAGCAACTACAGTGTATGCTTTGATTCCTGGTTTTCACACGTTTTTTTTTTTTAAGAGGCTTTTCAAGATGTACTTTCAGAGACTATAACTCAAAAGACGTAAATGTGATCCAGGAATTTCCTTATTACTGAGGACTTTTAGCTATTCAAAATGCTGGTGGTTTTGTATTTGACCCTCACTTTGACAAACCCTAGAATAGTGTATAAAGAAGAAAATGCATGGAAAACAACAAACAGAGATTTCATGCTATTGATGGAGCAATTGTAAAAAACACTATTAAACAGGTCTTATTAACAGAAACTTTTATTCGATTTTTTTTCATTCAAAAATCCACATAATACAATGAATGAAGGTATTTGCCAACTGAGAAAATGATTCTATATTTGCCTTATAAATCCCTTCATATAACAAAGGTACACTAGCTAATTCTTAACCTCATGAAGCACTAACGGGCACTAACATGGTAGCTGTATAACATAAAACGTTTCATTCAATGCAACTATAGGGTGGATGCTTCTAAATGAAAGAGGCCATGGGTATCTAGAGAGGAGTATTGATCCCTATACACATTAAGCTAGGTAAAAATCAGACAATTATCCTTTAGAAAATTCAAAACATTCCATTTCTCCTTTCTGTTTGCTCTCAGTTTGGTAGGCTTTCATTGGAACCTATTTGAAGCAGGTGCTGAATATATTTGCTATCATTGTGTTCTTTGATCTCAGTATACTAGATTCAGCTATAGAAACAGGCAATGTGGGTAAATATGAAGAAAACACACTGCTGCCTGCAGATAATATTTTTCTGGGCTGTGAGGGAAATCCAAGATGATTACCAATTTTGCTCCATTTAATTTCAAGAACATGAATAGAAACAGATACTTCAATCTTCAGAATTGAAGTTTTACCTTCTGAACTCACTTTGAATTCTAAGTTAAGAAAATTCAAAGTACTGTATTGATGAAAGTGAAAGAGGAGAGTGAAAAAGTTGGCTTAAAGCTCAACATTCAGAAAATGAAGATCATGGCNCCACACTCCCACCTCCCTTCCCATCCCATCCCTCAGGGTCATCCCAGTGCACCAGCCCTCAGTGCCCTGTCTCATGCATCATACCTGGACTGGCGATCTATTTCACATATGATAATATACATGTTTCGATGCTATTCTCTCAAATCATCCCACCCTCGCCTTCTCCCACAAAATCCAAAATTCTGTTTCCAACATCTTTTGCTATCTCACATATAGGGTCATCATTACCATCTTTCTAAATTCCATATATATGCGTTAGTATACTGTATTGGTGTTTTTCTTTCTGACTTACTTCATTCTGTATAACAGGCTCCAGTTTCATCCACCTCATTAGAACTGATTCAAATATATTCTTTTTTAATGGCTGAATAATATTCCATTGTGTGTATGTACCACAGCTTTCTTATCCATTCATCTGCCAACGGACATCTAGGTTGCTTCCATGTCCTAGGTATTGTAAATAGAGCTGTGATGAACATTGGGGTACACGTGTCTCTTTCAATTCTGGTTTCCTCACACACCTGATCTTCTAATTGTTCTCACTTCATCCGCTCTTGCTCCCCTGAGTAAGTGTAGTCATCACATAGTGCCTAACTCATCCTCTGAAAATGCAAATCTGATTGTGCTGGTCCTTTGAAGAGAACTTCCAGTGGCTCATGTAGCTTTCGGGCTATGACCAGTCCTCAGAACTCTAGATGCAGCCCCACAGGCACGGCCCCTCTTTTACCAGCGTTAACCCAATAGCCTGGCCCCAGCTTACTAGGCTTCAGCCTCTTCTGTGTTGTTATGTTTCCTGCAATGAGTCTGAGCTTTTCATGCCTAGATTTATGCCTGGAGCCTGTTGTGTGTGTGTATGCTGGGTTTTCACTACTGTACACAGGCTTTCTCTAGTTGTGGCAAGCAGGGGCCACCCTCTAGTTCCAATTCACAGGCTTCTCAAGCTGGTGGCTTGTTGCAGAGCACAAGGCCTAGGCACATGGGCTGCAGCAGTTGCAGCATCTGGGCTCAGTAGTTGGGGCACACAGACTCTAAAGTACAGAGGCTTCAGCAGTTGTGGCACATAGGCGTAGCTGCCCTGCAGCATGAGGAATTTTCCCAGCCCAGGGCTCAAACCCATGTGCCCTTCATTGGCAGGCAGATTCTTCACCAGTGGATCATCCAGGAAGTCTGCCTAGAGTTGTTATATGTGTTTTTTGCCTTCCCTGGAAAGCTCTTCCCCTCCTTCCTTTATCTCCTCTATTCCTACTCATCCCCTAAGCCTTAGCTTAACATCACCTCCTCCAGGAAGCCTGCCCTTGGATTCTCAGACGAGGGTCAGATCCTCTTGTTATAGATTCCAAAACATTTCTGCTTTCCAGTTACCCATTACCTGTCTTCCCACTGGGCCATCAGCTTTCTCACTGCTTATAGTGGAAAATGCTCGACTCTGAAGATGGCATTTTCCAGAGCAGCCAGAGGGGTCCTTCTAAAAGGCAAGCTGGTTCTTGTCACTCCTCTGTTCAAAAGTTTGGAAGACTCTGCAGCTCTCTCAGCACACACTTCAGTCTGTACCAGAGGCCGACACCTTCTGTCACTCTCGTCATCTCTTGCCTTGCTCCAGCCACACTGGCTTCCTTGCTTTCTCGACTTTGGTAAACATAACCCTGCTACAGGACCTTTGCACGTGCTGTTTCTTCTGCAAGAAAACCACAAGGCTCACACCTGCATTTTCCTCAGATCTCTGCTCACATGTTACCTTATCAGAGACACCTTAATGGCTTAACTTACTTAACTCTGATATGTGTTTTCCAACACCACCAAAGGAATCTCTGATTCTTCGCAGACACTGATAGGGTGTCCTACAAATTAAATTAAGTTCTGATACCGTCTCACTGGAGATGGTGTTATAACCCACAGGTTAAGGGCTCGGTCCCACAAGACTGATTCCACTTCACAAGCCAGTCACAAGTTCAGATGGTTACCTGTGCTTCTGACTGAGTGGCTATAAACTGGAGCTTCCTACAGCTCCCTCCTCAGTTATAATTAATTTGCTAGAGTGGCTTCCAGAAGGCAGCGAAACACTTACCTACATTTGTTTATTATAACAGATATTATAAAGAATAAAAATGAACTGCAGATGAAGTGGTATATAAGGTGAGGTCTGGAAACATCCCAAGTGCAGGAGCTTCTGTCCCCATGTAACTGGGATGAGCAGCCTCCTGGCATGTGAATGCATTCACCAATTCCTAAACCCATCAAATCTCTCTCTCTTTTATTGAAGTATAGTTGATTTATAGCATTGTGTTTATTTCAAGTACACAGCAAAGTGATTCAGTTCACACACACACACACACACACACACACACGTCTTTTCAGCTTCTTTTCCTATATAGATTATTACATAATATTGGGTATTGACCTGTACTCCTCACTAGGTTCCAAATCTCATTGTTAAAGTGTTTTTATAGAGCTTAATCTACGGCTCCCTTCTTCCTTGTCCCAGAAGTCAGTGGGAGGGGTTGAAAGTTACATACCTTCCAATCTTAGCGTCTTTCTGGTGACCATCCCCATCCTGAGGGCCTATTTGGGGCCCCACACTAAGTCACCTCATTAGCATAAACTCAAGTGGGCACAAGAGGGCTGTCTTTTGAATACAAGAGAAACTCCCATCACTCATGATATTCCAGGGATTTTAGGAGCTTTGTGACAGGTCTTGGGAACAAAGACTAAATATATCTCTAAGTACACCACATCCCAGCTCATCAGTATCACTCCCCCTCGCCCTGCTTTTTATACCTTCTTAGCCTTTATTGTGCCTGTGTGCTCAGTTGCTCAGTCATGTCTGACTCTTTGTGACCCCATGGACTGTAGCCCACCAGGCTCTTCTGTCCATGGGATTTCCCAGTGAAGAAAATTGGAGTGGGGTGCCATTTCCTACTAGAGGGGATCTGCCAGACCCAGGGTCTGACCCATATCTCTTTCATCTCTTGCACTGACAGGTGGATTCTTTACCCCTAAGCCACTTGGGAAGCCTTTATCACCACATGACAAATGATTTACTCACTGGCTTTTTTTGTTTATTGCTGGCTCTTCCATTCCAGGAGATGAGCTCCAGGAGAGCATGGACATCCATCTATTTCTGATCACTGTTGTGGGCCTGCCATCCGGAACAGCACCTGGCTTCATAGTACTTCCTTATAATGAATGATGTGTGCCATTGCTGCATCCTGGAAAGAGTCATGGGAGAATCCCAGAATGGCTCTGGTACACTGCTGTTCATTTTTAGTTACACTGCCCTCGGGTGATACATTTACTTGTATTTTCTGGTAAAATCCTTCCAGCATTGGTCATTCTACTTTTCCACTATTTCCTCTTTGTGTGGAAGAAAGAGTCCCCCGGGTCATAGTTCTAGCACTTACCATGCACAGTTAGAAGCAGCTTTTGAGAAGAGAAAATGGAAAAGTTCAGGGATACTGGAAAACCTGCCCGTGGTTTGCCAGGCTCTGAATAAGAAGAAAAGAGTTTAATACCAAAGGTCAGAGGCACAGTTTATTTTATCTTCTTTCCTTCAGAAGAATTACTTTTAAAGAACAGGCCCAGGTAATTTCTATCAGTGCATGCATGCCAAGTTGGTTTAGTGGTGTCCAACTCCTTGTAACCCTATGGACTGTAGCCCCCCAGGCTCTTCTGTCCATGGAATTCTCCAGGCAAGAGTACTGGAGTGGGTTGCCCTTCCCTTCTCCAGGGGATCTTCCTGACCCAGGGATCTAACCCCACATCTCCTGAGGCTCCTGCATTGCACCAGATTCTTTACCAAATCACCAGGGAAGCCCATCAGGGGAATTTGAAAGTAAATAGAGTAACATACCTGTTTTGCTCAGGATGAGCCAATCAAAAGAGTTTCCTTTTTTTCCTTCTTGTCTTAAGGAAAGGAGGGTATCAGAGGGTAGGTGTGGCTTTCTGGGGTTCCTTTGAAAAGCCTTGAAAGAAGTGGATCAGATTTGGAGAGGGAGGTGGTTCCTGTCCATTAGGAAGGGGGAGAAATCCAGTCAAAGACGGAAACAGAGGTGCATCTGATTTCTAACATTTCAATGAGAAATGCCAACTCCTAGTTCTCCTAGAGCTGAACCATGCCTGCATGGAGGCTGACTGGGTGCTTCTTGGGCCAATTCTACTGCCCTTGTCCTTGTCAAACTTTGGTTCTGTTCTAACTTGCTGCTTTGGCTGGAGAAGTCCTTGAATATCCTTCAGGCTCTGCTTTCCAATTTGTAAACTGCACTCTGGACTCTGTAGAGTGGAATGCTCAAGTGTACAGGCTCTGGAACTCAACAGCTGGGGTTCTCGTCCTGCCTCTGTCAGGTACCAGATTGCTGAGTGAGGCATGTTATTTAACTCTCTTACGTATAAAATGAGGCAGGGATGTGCCCACCATTTAAGGCTGTTAGAAGGATTAAGTGATGCCTTGGAACAGTGTCTGGACTTCCAGCCTCCTTGGGCAGACTTGGGACAGACACTGTCAGGACAGGCAGGGTCTGGATCCTGGAAGCCTTGTGTGTGGTTCTTGTCACCAACTCATGTGTCCCTGGATGAGCTTCTTATCCTCAATCTTTACTTTCTGTCTTTACAAAATGATGGGCAACCGTTGCCAACACATCTGCTCAGAGGCTTGTGGGTGGGAATCAATCAGTGGGATCAGGGAACGGTCTTCCCAGGCAGGTGTAGGGACCAACAGAGAAGCTTGACAGTGGTGTGCAAGCTCGCCCTTGGCCTGACTGCGCGTTTAGTCCTAGCGTGGGGATGGGGACAGTGTTGCCACATGACGATGTCAGGAGATAGGCACACATGTCAGAGATGAAGATTCCCAGACTACAGCCAGGATATGCGCACTCTGGAGACAAGAAGAAAAAAGCAGCAAACTCCCATGCATGCTGTCCTACGGTACCAATACATGTTCTCCAACCACCTGAAGAATTTGCTCACAGGATAGCAATGAAAACAGTGGCCTTCCTTGTTGGGCAAGGAGTGGACAATGTTTGTGAATAAAGAAAAAAAAGAGAGAGCAGGGGGAAAAGAAAGCTTACAGGTTCCATCGGAAAATGCCGTATGTCTCGTGAAGGCAGCAGAAGCTCTGACTGTTGTTCAATGGGAGGGGCTGGTTGCAGAGCATCAGCGAGAGCTCAGGGTCCCTCAGAGTGCCAGCTGTGATCTCAGAGGGCAGCATGAACTAGAGCCAAGGGAATGAATGATGCTAGGCTGCGTTCCAGGAAGACCCCAGCTCTGCGGGAGGAGGGAAACACATGCTGGGCCTCTGCTGCTCCTTACAGCTGGCAGGTTACAACCCCCTGCCCTGGGCGCACAGCCGGCCTCTCCTGCCCCTACTACAGGCAGAGCCTGTAAAGACAACCGCTGAAGCCATCATGCTGTCCACTTGGGGAAGAGACTTGGATTTTAATCAGAGATGGTTGGAGTGCATTAGTCACTCAGTTGTATCTGACTGTTTGCAACCCCATGGACTGTAGCCTGCCAGGCTCCTCTGTCCATGGAATTCTCTGGGCAAGGATACTGGAGTGGAAAAAAAAAAAAGAGGAATACTGGCGTGGGTTGCCATTCCCTACTCCAGGGGGTATTCCCAACCCAGGGATCAAACCCGGGTCTCCTGCCTTACAGGCAAATTCTTTACCATCTAAGCCACCAAGGAAGCCTGATGGTTGAAAGACCCATAAATAAATGTGAGGAAAAGGACTCGGAACAAAAGTCCAATGAAGGAGAAGAGGGAAAGGATGGGGATAAAGATAGAAGGAGGCTGCATGCAATTCACAATGGGAACAACTTGTGCTGGTCGCTGAGGTGGAAGCAGCTCAGTCCTGCATGAATTAGCAACTCAGGGAAGCTGAGGACACAAGTACAAAATAATGCCAAGACAGCTGTAAAGCAAAATCAACTAGCACAAAATAATGAAAATCTCCAAAGAGGGATTACACAGAAGGAAGAATATTTTAAGCAGTTAGGGAAGGCTGCTGGAAGAAGTGAGCTCTGAGCAAGGCGGAGTTGAGAAGGAGATGAGAAATGTACACTGAGAGAGACAGAAGGTTAAGGCAACATTTCAAAGGAGGTTGACTTTCTTCTTTTAACTGAAGTATAGAAGCCTGAGCGCTAAAAAATTGATGCTTTTGAATTGTGGTGCTAGAGAAGACTCTTGAGAGTCTCCTGAACTGCAAAGAGAGAAAACCAGTCAATCCTTAAGAAATCAACCCTGAAATACTCATTGGAAGGACTCATGCTGAAGCTCCAATACTTTGGCCAGCTGATGTGAAGAGCTGACTCATTGGAAAAGACCCTGATGTTGGGAAAGATTGAAGGCAAAAGGAGAAGAGGGCAACAGAGGATGAGATGGTTAGGTAGCATCACTGACTCAATGGACATGATTTTGAGCAGACTCCAGAGATAGTGAAAGACAGGGAAGCCTGACATGCTGTAATCCCTGAGGTCACAAACAGCTGGACATGGCTTAGCGACTGAACAGCAGCAACATAGTTGATTTACAATGTTGTGTTAATTTCTACTGTAGAACAAAGTGATTGTTATGCATGTATATACATCTTTTATATGTTTTCCATTATAACTTATCACAGGATATTGAACACAGTTCCCTGTGCTTGCAGGAGCTTGTTCTTTACTTCATTGTTTGCATCTGCTAACCCCAAATTCCCGCTCCATCCCTCCCTCACACTGCCTCAAAAGGAGGCCGAATTCTGCAATATGATGAATGGGAGAGACAAACTTGGATGTGAATTCCAAAGCTTGATTTACAGCTCTGTGTCCTGGGGATTCTCTCAATCTGACTTCCCTGCATTGCAAAGTAAACATTATAACACCTTCTTCTTGGGTATTCTGAAGAATAAATAAGATAATGTATACTAGAGGGGACAGCATTATGCCCAGTATGCAGTAGGCACTTAGTACCTGCTAATTCCCTTTCTCTTTCAAGACTTTCATATAAGCCAGTTGTTCAGGCTTCAAGCAGCATAAAGTTGTGCTCTTTCACAACTGGTAGAGGTCATTACTTGCTCCAGAGTTATCCTGTGGTCTCAGGTTCTAAAAAGAAAGTAGCCAAAAAGAGAGTGAAAATATAAAAAATGGAGTTGCGACAAAGCATTCATTGTACTGGAACTTCCTGTTTGTCTATTTCCTCCAGCTTCTTGAGAATGGAAACCATGTGTTATATGCCCAGCATTCAGCCCAGTGTCTGGTACACAGTTAAACCTCCATAAATATTTTCTAAATAAATGGAGACAGGTGAGGAAAAACGGGGAGATGACCAAAGAATTAGATGTGATTATCTGGAAAGCATTTTGAGGAACTGAGTATAAGAACAAAAAAACAAAAGCATATAAACAAGGGAGAGAAGAATGTCTTTAAAAACTGAAGAGGATTAGAAAGACCACCATAAATACATGGTAAATAACAAAAGAAGAGAGCAAGGATGGAAATGAAAGAGACAAGGAGTGAGAAAGAGAGAAATTGAGAAATCACCCCCAACTTGTAAGAGCCACAGGGATTCTGCAACCTACAGCAGCTAGGTCCTGTCTTGAAAGTTTAGAGAAGGCAAAGGACTTTTTCAGTTATAGGAGGAAGAACAAGGAAGACATGTCCTTTTGTTTGCTTGGGGCAAGATGAGTAATGGTACCAGATGATAGAGAAAACAGAGCTACAGGGCCTTGCAAGCCTCCTGCCTCCTGCGTAGAGAGGAAGTTCTTTGTCCTGGAAGGGGAGCTGCACGAGGTGGTGAGTGTGTACGGAAGCCAGGAGTCCAGAGCTCTGAGCATCTCAGGTCGATCTGCGTCTCTCAACCCAAGTAAGCTGTGTCATCCCAGATGTCAGAAGGAACTCATTGCAGATAAACTTGCTGCCCTCATCTTGTCATCTTTGACAGGCCCCAAAGACCTGGAATGCTGCTTTAAAAAAAAAATGATGTATCTGTTTATTTTTGGTTGCACTGGGTCTTCATTGCTGCAAGGGCTTGTTCTAGTTGCCGTGAGCAGGGGCTGCTCTTCATTGTGCTGCGTGGGCTTCTCATTGCAAGGGCGTCTCTTGTTGTTTAGCACAAGCTCTAGGTACTTGGGCTTGAGTTGTTGCAGCAGGCAGGCTCGGTAGTTGTGGCTCTCAGACTCTAGAGCTTGTACTCAGTAGTTGCGACACACGGGTTTAGTTGCTCCGCAGCACGTGGAATCCCCCTGGACCAGGGATAGAGCCCATGTCCCCTGCATTAGCAAGCAGATTCCTATCTGCTGAACCACCAGGGAAGTCCTGGAATGCTGTGTTAAACTCAAGAGGAGCAAAGAATAAAAATATGAGAACTCAATATAGCTCACTCCAGTTGTTTGCAAATTATGTTTCTCAGATCCCTCCTGAGGCTTTTTTTTTTTTTTAATGCAGTCTGAAATTACAGAAATCAAATATAGAAAATGAGTCAAAGCAAAGATACTCTGGGTGTCATAGGGAAAGGAAGCTAGGAACACCCTCATTTTGTCCCCCTCTTTCCCTAGATACGGACCACACCCCAAGGCACTCTAATGAACCCTAGAGTGAAAACCACCTCTTTAGATCAGGAAAGTTGACATTTGCTGAATAAATCATCTGTTAGCTCCTCTAAAGGAAGCAGCAGACCCTGGAGGCTAGACAGCAAGGGTTGCCTAGGAGAAAATTAGGACAGACTAGCTTCACTCCCTTTGCCATAGGCTACGGGTGGAATGCTACAGCAGATTTCATCTAGATTTGAGCAATATGCATCACAACATCTCTCATGATAATCTTACAAAGTGAAATCTCTGTGATAACGCCACTGGGTGGATGCTACACTATTAAGACCATCCTCCAAAGGTTGTTGGTTAATGGGTTAATGCAAACCTTGGGGGAACTTCTTTCTTTCTTTTTTGATTTTGACTTTAAAAAAATTTTTTTATAGTTGAAGGATAATTGCTTTACAGAATGTTGTGGTTTTCTGTCATACATCAAGAATCAGCCATAGGTACACCCATGTACACCCATGTAAAATGTACAATTAGTTTGCTCAACAACACATTGCTAGCAAGTGGAAGAGTGAGGACTATGCCTCAGTTCAGTTCAGTTGCTCAGTCGTGTCCGACTCTGCGACTCCATGAATCGCAGCACGCCAGGCCTTCCTGTTCATCACGATCTCCTGGAGTTCACTCAGACTCACGTCCATCGAGTCCATGATGCCATCCAGCCATCTCATCCTCGGTCGTCCCCTTCTCCTCCTGCCACCAATCCCTCCCAGCATCACAGTCTTTTCCA
>SJYV01016012.1:583435-595387 GCA_006410875.1 Neotragus pygmaeus | reverse complement strand
AACCTCATTCCATAGTTCATCAGGCACTATCTATCAGATCTAGGCCCTTAAATCTTTACAGGTGCTTATTTGCATTTCCATGTCCAGTTCTAACTGTTGCTTCCTGACCTGCATACAGATTTCTCAAGAGGCAGATCAGGTGGTCTGGTATTCCCATCTCTTTCAGAATTTTCCACAGTTTCTTGTGATCCACACAGTCAAAGGCTTTGGCATAGTCAATAAAGCAGAAATAGATGTGTTTCTGGAACTCTCTTGCTTTTTCCATGATCCAGCGGATGTTGGCAATTTGATCTGTGGTTCCTCTGCCTTTTCTAAAACCAGCTTGAACATCAGGGAGTTCACAGTTCACGTATAATGACTGCCAAAAACTTGGCTATTAGCCAGATGAGGATATTGGTGACACTCATGACGTGAAACTGTCAAGGATAAGTAATAAGTCAGATAACAAAATTGTCATTCAGAAGGTCAACAGCTCAAAATGATAGACCACATTTAAAACAATGAATGTAAACAGAATGAATAACTGCAGGTCTAAAACAAAACAAAACAACAGCAAAACAAACTCAGTTACATAAATCCAAGATGTGAGAGATATGGCTTAACAACAGTACGTGTAAAAGAATAAGGGCTTTTAATTGAAGAGTGACTTGTTATGAGTAAATGGTGAAATACAGCTGCCAAAAATGTTAACATGAACTTGGGTCATATTAATAGGCTTAGAGGATCCCCAACCAAGGCACATCCAAGTCTGCTGGGACCTGCAGTGTTCATTGTCGTATCTACAGGATTCTGTGCTGGAAATCACGTTATAAGAGGGATGGTGTTAGAAATTCAGTTGAGATGGTTAAAAGTGTGGAAGTAATCTGGAAATACTTATCTTAGAAAGAAGTAGGCAGTGGGAATAGGAGAGCTATTTTCAAGCATATAAAGGACCACTTGCTCAGGTTGCTACTTACTACAGGAGTGTTCTGTGCTTTAGCAGAGAGAACCAGCCTTACAGACACTTTGGTTTTGTATGTTTTCAACACTTATGACCAATAGGAGCCCCAGGACCTGGCTACCAACTGGAGTTTCCAAAGCTAGATTTTGAACAAGTCTTTGGAGAGTTTCAGGTAAAGATGGCAAGAAGAGCTGATTCCCTGATTAATCTGCAATAATAAGCAAATAATAAAACTTACCCTTCCAGACAAAACCAACGAAACAATAAACATACAATCAAGCTTCACTAACAGCAGCAAAACAAGGAGACATGCAAATTCTTGCCAGAAACTTTTTAAAGGCTTAAGAATAAAATCCAGTTAGCCAGGAGATGAATAGCTAAACTAGTAAAAACACACACAAAACCCCTGCACAGAACTCAAAGCTAAGTGACAATAGAACAGTGTTTACCATGTTCTCAGAAAAAAGAATTGTGATTTAACAATTTTATCCAGGTTATCCTTCAACAACAAAGACAGTAGGCAAATAGTCTCAAGCATGCAATAGCTCAATATACTTTACCATGGGTTCTTCTTGAATAATTATTGATCAATAAAGTTGAAATGCAAGATACTAGAAGAAGACTCAAAATAAAGTTTAAAAAGAATAAAGAATCAGAAAGTAGCATTGAATCCTATGGATTTTTTCTATAAATGTCAAATGTAAATGTTAAAACCTCGACAGGATAAATTTAATATAATCAAAGTTCAGTAGCATTCAGAGGGGAACTGGGAACAAGCTATGAATGTATACTAGGAAATCAAAAATATCTAAAATTAAAACAGTTTAAGAGCACTTTAACCTGTTAAGTTTTGTTTTAAATAATATTTTCATCTCAATTGTAGGGATTCTTTGCGGAAGCAAGATCTTGAGTGATGAAGATATATTTATCTGAAGTTTGGCACTTTTCACTTCAATTTCATTTATTTCCTTTTTTTGAGTAATATTAAATTTAATGCTTTGCTAAAAATAGCATGGATAGTGTGGCAGATACAACAGCTTGGACTACTACATCGCTTCAGTTTCACTCTACTCCATCTTCTTGTTCTTTAGGGGCTGGAATGATACAGTGGATCTGTATTTGCAGACCCTTTCTCTCTCTTTTTTCCCACATCATATGGCATGTAGAATCTTAGTTCCCGGACTAGGGATTGAACCCGTACCCCCTGTATTGAAAGCACTGAGTCTTAACGACTGGACTGCCAGGGAAATCCCTCTTCAGACTCTCTTGCAGCTCCTGTTCCAACAAAAATTTAGGAGTCACAAATCAGATGCACTTTTGTAGGATGAATTCAGGCCAGAGTTCAGTGAGGATAGGTGGTCGCTCTGGAGCTTTAGCAGTTGCATTATGGCTGTGGAGCCCACAATTCCGGCGGGGCTCTGACTCCTGCGTTATAGCTAAGGCAACCCCGTGGTTCCTGGAACCAAAACTGAGAAGTAAGGTGATCACTTCCTAGTGGCTGGATTGCACTGGGGTAGTATATTAATTTCCTGTGGCTCCTGTAACAAATTGCCACAAATTTCGTGGCTTAAAACAAAAGAAAATGATTATATTATAGTTCTAGAGGTCAAAAGTCTGAAAATAGTATACTTGAGCTGAAATCAAGGTACCAGCAGGTTATTCCTTGCTTCTTCCATCTTCTGGTGGCAGACAGCCTTCCTCCGCTTGTGGCCACATCACTCTAATCTTGGCCTCTGTCTTCAGTTGCCTTTTTTCGGTCTGTGTTAAATCTCTCTCTCCTTCTACTTATAAGGATACATTGACTTGTATCCATGACTTTAGGGTCCACCCTGATAATCCTGAATAATCCTCTCTCAAGATCACATCCGTGGAGAGTCTGTTTCTAATAAGGTAACATTGACAGGTTCCAAGGATTAGGATGTGAATATATTTTAGGACTGTCTTCTAGTATACTTAGACGGCATGATCCTGGAGCCTGAATTTTGGGCAGAATCTTCCTGGTTTTCCAGACTCCTAACTGTGGCAGAAGTCGACACTGCCTGACACACCAGTTCTAAAGCATTGTTCTAGAGGTCATGCTTAAGAGACCCAAACCTGCAGCCTGCTCCCAGGGCCTTTCCTGAATTCTATTTGTACCCAACTCCCTGTACGCTTAAACCACAAGAGCTTTGTATTACATGCAACTGCTAGTATGATTGTTTACATATTGTTTATGTATGATGGTATACTTTTATCTGTATATCTATATAGATGAGCTAATCATTCACTCTACTCCAAAGCACAAAGAAAAGACACCACTTGGTTGTTTTTTTTTTAATTTTTTATAAAGTAATTTTATTTATTTATTTATTGGTCATACCATGAGGCATATGGGCTCTTAGTTCTCCAACCAGGGATTGAACCCACGCCCCCTGAATTGGAAACATGGAGTGTTAACCACTGGGCCACCAGGGAATTCCCCCACCTTGTTTTAAATAAACGCTCTGGTGTTGGTTGTAAGCTCCTTCAGTTATGTAGTAATGATTGCTGTGGTGGAAGGAATACAAAAGAAGGAGGCATTGAAATTTTACTCCAGTCTGGTAAACGTAATATAATGACCAAGTTTATGGAGTTCACTGAGGTAACGTCTCATTCGCTCAAGTACTTCTTGCTCCTCTCCAGGGTGGAGTCTGTGGATTGTATGGCTTCATGGTGGCATCAGTGGGGAGAGAAAGACAAAGTCCTTCATTCCACACTCAGCTCTTTGGCTACCAAGGATCTCTGCTTTGCACTGGCAGTTGTAGGCTCTTTCCTAGACTGTGGTTTCTGAGACATCCACCACTGGCATTTGTGGTACTGGCCTGTCCCCTCTGCTCTTGAAGTCCCACACAACTAGACTTCTGTCTACTGACTCCAGTCCGCAGGTCTTCTGTATTCCTGCCCTCAGACATGTAGGAACTTCTGGTCCCCTTGCAGAACACACCAGGCTACGAGGGAGGAGGAGCATGTCTTCAGGTTGAACTATCCACCTGGGCCCCACTGGAGGTGGGGGCGTGCGATGGTGCTCTAGAGACTGACAATGGCTTTGTAGGATGGATGGGGAAGCCTGCTGGTTCTTGGACTTCTGTTAGCTATCTAGATACTTTAAGATGTGAGAGTTGGACTGTGAATAAGGCTGAACACCGAAGAATTGATGCTTTTGAACTGTGGTGTTGGAGAAGACTCTTGAGAGTCCCTTGGACTGCAAGGAGATCCAACCAGTCCATTCTGAAGGAGATTATCCCTGGGATTTCTTTGGAAGGAATGATGCTAAAGCTGAAACTCCAGTACTTTGGCCACCTCATGCAAAGAGTTGACTCATTGGAAAAGACTGTGATGCTGGGAGGGATTGGGGGCAGGAGGAAAAGGGGGTGAGAGAGGATGAGATGGCTGGATGGCATCACTGACTCAATGAACGTGAGTCTGAGTGAACTCCGGGAGTTGGTGATGGACAGGGAGGCTTGGCATGCTGCGATTCATGGGGTCGCAAAGAGTCAGACACGACTAAGCAACTGAACTGAACTGTGCACACAAATTTGGTTCTAAGGCAGGTTGAAAACCAGAACCTTGTGTCTGACCTCTCATTCTGTCTGACCCTTCTTCTCCTAAAATTCCTGGAGTGAGAATTGGGCAGGTTTGAGAGTTTCTTTTTTATCTGCAGCACGTCTGTCTACTGACATATTCTTCTTAGGGTAGCCATTGCAGAATGGAGAGAAGTCCCCTGTATGCCAGAGAAGAAGCTCTATGATCTAGTACTCATGTTAAAGGGGGAGATGACATGGCTTAAAAATCCTTTTCTCTCTTGATTACCTCTGACTTTCCTGAATATTTTCTTGTTTGAACTCAAGAGGCCAGGAAATTTAGCTGTCATCAATTCTCCCTGATCTGGGTTGTATATGTTGTTCCCCAGAAGCAATAAGTTATTGGAACTCAACAACTGAACTCTGATGAGGGAAGCCTACTGGGGAACCAATTAAGATGGAAATTAGAATGGATTGCTCTCATATTAAAAAATATTGGCTGTTAATCTATGCACTCAGATATGCCTGTAACTAAATTTTCATTGTGGTTATTTTTAGATTGAAGCAATTGGTGATTACTTTATTCTTTGTACTTTCAGTTATTGCTAGGATTTTTAAAAATACTTTAATAAAAATATTCATCGCAATTTGGTTTGAATCCTTTCTCTGCAACACTATATCAAGAACTGGCATCATATTGACCCTCCATAATTCAGTAGTTACAAATTCATTAACTGGTTGGACTTTTGCTATGCTCCAAGTTATACATTAGGCATTAAAAATGAAATAAATAAACATCATGTTTGTCTTCTGGGAAATCACAATTTCAAAAAGAATTCTAAGTACACAGCTCTAGCACAATCTGATAAGTATGATGACACCATTTCTTGACTTTATGTGTCATGAAGACCTGACTCAATTTCATAATACATTTGATTAAACATCCACATACGAACTGAACTTTAAGCAAGGGCTGGGGACAGAAGCACATCATTTCAACTGGAGAGTTTTCCACCAGGAGGTCTCAGGGCTTTCATGTTTCCCCTGAATGTCTGCAGGACAGAGATCACAGGCTTGGAACTCTCTTCACCTTCAACCTCTTGCCGATTGGTCTACCTGCAGGAAGCAAGAGCCGTTGTAAGAAGTCAGCAGCAATCAAGGGGATCAAAGAGAACACAGGTGGTGGGATGGGTGGCTGCGTGTAGATTGGTAGGATCTCCAGCCACCAGGGAGGAAGTGACTAAGGCAGGGAGTCAGAATTCTGCTCAGTTCTACACAAGATGATTCTCTTCAAACCTGGTCTCCACGCTGAGCTGACTCACCAGCTTCCTCCTCTCACGGAGTTAGAGCTGACCCTCTCCCACCTGCAGTGCTGAGCACTTGTTTCGAGGTAGATTGTCAGAAACCTGTTTCATTTCTCCTTTCTATTTGTAGGGCTGTCACTGACTTGTTGAGTCATATTTGGCAAGCTCAGAATCTCTCTTTTCCCATTTTATCCATCTGGATAATACAGTTTATAAAGAGTTCTAGGCATTTTGTTTCAAAAAAGGTATAAGCATGTACAAATAATAGTGTTGTTTACCAGAAGGTTTTTTATCGGTACATAGCTCAATTAAAACATGATCTTACTGCAATAAAAATATTTTTGTCTATTTTATTCTTCACTGGCATGAAAGCTCTTTGAAAACAAGGACCATGTGTTAATATATTTCTATTCCCAGCACTTGGCACAGTACTGTATAATGAAGTCTATTATTCTCTGCCTGATCCTTGAACCCAGTGGGAAATTCATGCATGTTGATGAGTAGCCTGGAAGTGCTGTGAAGTCTTGTGATACATTTGGACCCCTTTTGAGATGTAAGTCTAGAGCTCTCATCTGTTTTGAGTGGTGTAAGCCAAAAAACAGAAACCCCCCAAAAAGCAAAAAAAAATAGTTAAAAACCATAAAGGAGGCCCTTTAATATCTTTTTATTGAATGAAGGTACAGCTGAAACTCTTCTGTCTCAACATTAGACAATCAATTCATTCCTAAGGAGTGCCAGAGTTCTGGAGAAATCGACACCATCTCACAGTATCTGCAATGGTCCATCTAATACCAAATGCAAAGGGAGAAAATAGAAAGAAAAGAAAAAGGTAAACACCATGACCATCTTACTGACAAAGAAGACTATCACTTAATACCATGCTCTTGCCCCAGCTCAGGGTAAATATGCCCAGGTTGTCTATTTAAATCACAGCAGTCAAACTACTGTAAAAGCCTCAACATGGTGTCTTACAAAGAGAAGCTACTGCATTTATATTTGATGGTGGCAAGAAGGAAGCAAGATGAAATAAAAGTAAGATACTTTTATTTAAGGACACTTATTTATGTAAGGATGTCACCATAAAAGTTTTGCTAGAACTTAATTGTGTCATAAATATTTAGGGACTTGGATTACAAATGTGATTTCTAAATTTATACTCATAAGCTTTTTTTTTAATCAAATGTATTGAAGAGAGCAACCAAAAGTATAACCAATGTTTCTAATTTTATGCAGCTTTATTTGTAACTTTTAAAAAAATCTGCTTCTCCCTAATAGACTGAAAGTGCCTTGAGGTTAGATCCATGTTTTGTTTTGATGTGTTCCTTTTTTGCTGTCAACAATTTATACTGAGCACAGGGCTTTACTTTCACTGATACTTTATTTTTTTATTTTTATTTTAGAGTACCTTTTTTTTTTAAATTTTTTGCTTTATTCNGGAGCTATCCCACATAGAATTTAAGTCTAGGACCTGGGAAAGGGACTGAGAAAGGAAGGAGGATGGGTAGGAAGAGCCTCAGACAACAGCCCAGTCTAAGAGAGTTTGGGGCAAGCAGATGGGGAGCCCTTAAGCCAAAAAGGTGAGTTGGAGTCCTGCATTCAAGCAGAAATAGGCCTACCCTAATATGCCACCATGCCCACCTCTGCAGTGCTCATTCATTGGCTGAGAGGAGGGGGCGCGGCAGAGAGAGAGCCAGAGGGTGGAAGCTGGGGCTGTCAATCAACTATATCCAGGAATTAGGAGATCTGAAAAAGTAGCTTGATTTCATGGATGATACAGCTTTATCCCACATTATACACAGTGGACTCAGAATAATAATACGTATATTCTCACTGCTGATATCATCACTGAAAAGAGTTTTATAAAATGCTTTTGTATGTGTGTTGCAGGAAGGGCGACTGCTTCCCGGCCTTGCAAGTGGGCTCTTTTCTAACACTTAGAAATGAATTGTTCAAGGAGACACATGTGGTGACAAAGCTAGAAACTTTATTGGGAAGGGACGACCGGGCAGAGAGCAGTGGGGTAAGGGAATCCAAGAGAACTGCTCTGCCACATGGTTTGCACTCTTGGGGTTTAAGGTGGTGGGGTTAGCTTCCCTGCTGTCTCTGGCCAGTCATTCTGACTCAGAGTCCTTCGTGGTGGAGCACTCATCGCTCAGCCAAGACAGACTCCAGCCAGAAGGATTCTGGGAGGTTGGTAGGACATATGGATTGGCATCTCCTCTCTCCTGTTGACCTTTCTAGAATTCTTCCTGTTGGAGGTAGCTTGTTAGGTCTGCATTCCTTACTGGGACTTTCTGTTATAAGAAAACTCATACAAGTGGCTATTAGCTTCCTTCCCAGGATGGGCAATTTCAGCATTTCCCTTAACACATGCTCATTCCAAAATCCCTCTTGAAAATTACATCTGTGCTTATGATTCAGAGTATAGTCATTGCATCCCCTTCTAACCCTCATTTAAGATGCTTATATATTTACAAATCCTTCTGCCAGACTAAATTTACAGACACCCTCTTTTACTATTTCCTCTGTCCTTAACCGTAATCAGCAGAGTTAACCTGATTTCAGTGTATCCTTTTGTATTTGGTGATCTGGTGGCTCAGTTGGTAAAGAATCTGCCTGCAATGCTTGGAGACCCAGATTCAATCTCTGGGTCAGGAAGATCCCCTGGAAAAGGGAATGGCAGCCCACTCCAGTATACTTGCCTGGAGAATCCCATGCACAGAGGAGCCTTGGGTTACAGTCCATGGGATCGCAAAGAGTTAGACACGACTGAGGGACTAACACTTCTGTATTTGAGCAAGAATCTGAAATTCTCACTGTAGCACAGTCTGGTTATTTACACTGTTCTAAGTAAAATGTAAATAGGTCTATGACACTTGGTCACAAATGTGACCTCAGAGCCCAAACTGGATGATCCAGAGCTGATCTGATGGCTCAGTGGGTAGATGCCTGACCTGTACCCATTCCTATGCTGGAATAACTCACACCCCCAGGGTCAAAGCAGGAATGCAAAACCTACGTGAATTTTTTAGCTAAAACATGAGATCTTGAGGAGGATGTGCTTTCAAACAGGCTCCATCCAGGACACTTTGCTATCAGGAGAGTATGGGGGCTGAGATAGAGCATGGGTTCAACCCTTCTGCTGTTGGAGGTACTTCAGTTGAAAAAGTTTGAGAAGCACTGATCTATACATACCTCAGGTATTATGGGGAATCTTTCAGCTCTTTAAGCATCATTTAAATAACAATAAATGAAGATTCATAATGAAGCTGGTGCAGCAGAGCATTTATTCTAGGAGCACAGGTTTTAATCTCGGTTTTTTTGTCTTCCTTCCCTTTTCTTATTCATGGCCCCAGAGTTTTCACAATTCAAAATGGCTCTGTAAATCAGTTAAGTACACTGAGACAAATCCAGACAAACACATTCTTGATGAGAATCCCGTTAACATCCCTAAGATGAGGGCTTTCTGCCAGAAACTGCCATTGAAGTAACTTTCGGAGAGTTCACTCTTAGATGTAAATATGGAAGTTAACAAAGGATCTCTGGCCTTCAGTATGAGAATGACTGATGCACGTTTTTCTCTCATTTCCTTGATCTTCACCAAAAATTGAATGAGGCTGGCCTTCCAGACGCTGGTGGTCTGGTTCAGTGTGATCACTAGGCTGCTGTGGAGTCCACTGTGGGGCATCTTGCTGGGCAAGTGGCTGTCCCCTGGCATGAGGGCAGCAGCTCACCAGGCAGAGGAATTCATGTCTGGGGCAACCATGCTCACTCCCAGTACCTTTGTGTTGAGAAGAATAAGAATTTTTTTTTTTCTAAAAGCAAGTGGACTTCCAGCATTGGCTCCTGATTTCTCCTCTGGGCTAAATTCTTTCCACTCAAACCGAACACCTCCCACCTGCCAGGAAAGAAAAAAAAATTCTGGTGTTTTTAAAAAAAATTCAGACTTGTAAACTGGAACATGGAGTGATTATTTTCAATACAAGAAGTTTTTTTTTCATTTTTCAAGGACAGAATTTGCCAGTAGTTTCCTTCAAATAACCAATTTCCTTGGCATGTTTGAAAGGAGATATGATTGACAATGGCATGGTGCAAGTGGAGCTTTTGGGCAACACAGCTCATACATGTCATCCGAGTGGCCTTGCCAGACAAGAACAACGGAGATCCAGGTGAATCAAGGTTGCATTAAAATAGCGTTTCTAGAATCACAGTGGAGAGAGAGAATCTTTGAATACTCAATGTCTGACTCAAATGTTATGAAACCAGGTTTTGTCCTTGGGCTCATCTGTTCAGTGAATACTTCTTTAATTCCATTTGGCCTGCAGTTGCAGTCAACTGTAGGAGTTTAGAGTATAAACCTTGGAGGTTGACTGCCTGGCTTTAAGTCCCAGCTATGCCTCTTATTCTTTCTGTGACCCTGGGAAAGTTTATATAATCTCTTTGAGCCTCTGTTTTTTCATCTGGAAAATGGTTCACCTGAGGATTAAGTGTGATAATATATTTAATGTGATAATATATGTAAAACCCAATCTGCCAGGTACATACTAAGTTATTAAATACTGTCAATAACTATTAGATTAATAGGATGCCATTTCCTCAAGCTCAGCAAAGAAGTATTCCATTCTGTTCTGATTACGTGATCCATGAACAAAGAGAGGGCTCAATATGAAGTTTCTCCTGATACCGAATTAGCACTGAGAGAACAATACTATGTTAGTTCAGTTCAGTTCAGTCACTCAGTTATGTCCTTGACCCCATGGACTGCAGCATGCCAGGCTTCTCTGTCCATCACCAGCTCACTGAGCTTGCTCAAACTCATGTCCATCGAGTCGGTGATGCCATCCAACTATCTCATCCTCTGTTATCCCCTTCTCCTCTCTCCTTCAGTCTTTCCCAGCATCAGGGTCTTTTCCAATGAGTCAGTTCTTTGCATCAGGTGGCCAAAGTATTGGAGTTTCAGCTTCAGCATCAGTCCTTCCAATGAATATTCAGGACTGATTTCCTTTAGGATGAACTTGTTTGATCACCTTTCAGTCCAAGGGACTCTCAAGAGTCTTCTCCAACACCACAGTTCAACCGCATCAATTCTTCGGCACTCAGATTTCTTTATAGTTCAACTCTCACATCCGTACCTGACTAATGGAAAAACCATAGCTTTGACTAGACAGACCTTTGTCAGCAAAGTTAGTTAGATGACACTCCAAACTGCTATCTTCAGCTAATATCTCCTTAAAGTTCAAATGATCAATATTAAGCAGCTCATCCAGCACATCACTTCCAGCAAGGGACAAAGGGCCATTGACTCCCCCAGGGGACTTTATGGAGATGCTTGTTAATTAAAATTAGAAAATCTTCAAGTGGTGTATCAAGATTTTTCTATGGTTAAGACAATTGGAAATAATGGTAGGTTTTCAGATATCCTGGGGAAAGTTATTTCTGTTGTAACCTATACAAGTGGTTCTCAAAGAGTGGTCCCTAGATTAGAACCAGCACCATCAACAGGGAACTTGTTAGAAATGCACAGTTTTGGACCCCATCCTAGATTTATGGTCTAACAAAGTCTCAGGTGACACCGATCTATAGCATGGATGGCATATAGATCCATATTCCCCATTGTGCTCTATAAAAAATATTATTTTTTATTTTAGTCTTTGGCTGCACTAGGTCTTTGTTAGTGCGCTTGGGCTTTTCTCTAGTTGTGGTGAGCAGGGGCTGCCCTCGAGTTGTGGTGCGCAGGCTTCTCGTGGAGGGGGCTTCTCTTGCTACAGATCATGGGCTTTAGGGTGTACGGGCTTCCATAGCTGTGGCATGTGGGCTCTAGAGCACAGGCTCGATGGTTGTGGTGCATGGACTTAGTTGCTCCGTGGCATGTGGAATTGTCCCAGACCAGGGATCAAACCCATGTCTCCTGCATTTTAAGGCAGATTCTTTACCACTGGACCACCAGAGAAGTAGCCCCCCTGTACTCTTATCTCCCTCCATCTCTGACAGATAACATTAATGAAACTGAGCATCTTTCCCATTGAGTCTGGATGAAATCTTAGAGCCCTTTTCAATACAGTGTCTGTCCCCAGTTACTACAAGTCAAACTGAGTTGGCATGACTGTCAGGAGATAGTACTCTGAGGTCTCGATTAAGCATTAAAAAAAAAAAAATATATATATATAAA
>SJYV01016012.1:565330-582190 GCA_006410875.1 Neotragus pygmaeus | reverse complement strand
TATATATATATATTTGGCTGCACTGGTTCATAGTTGTAGCACACACAATCTTTGATCTTCATTGTGGCACTCGAGATCTTTAGTTGCAGCATATGGGATCTAGTTCCCTGATTAGGGCTTGACTCCTTGCGTTAGGAGTGTGAAGTCTTAGCTATTGGACCATCAAGGAAGTCCTTAAGCATTCATTCAATTATTTGAATTCCCTGGAGGGAAAATTGGGGCTCTACCTTAAGAGATCTGAAGATCCTCAGGACAACAAGAAGATAAGTTTTGAGCGTTTATAATCAACTATCCTCTCTGACATATGCATGCTCAATAACCACAACATAAGAAATTTCCCCCAATTAGCAATACAAGCACAATGTCTGTAGCCAGAAAGCTCAGCCGTGGTGTAATTGCCATTTACCTCCTTTCAGACCATGTTAAAATGTCCAATGGACACAGCATGAAAGTCACATGCTATCTACTTATTTATCTAGTTATCTACGCTACATTTCCTGAAAAGTAGATGACCAAAAATTTGTATACTGTGGCCTAATTAGCTTTGATCCCTTTGCATTGCCATCAAAAAATCCTTGAAAAAAAAATCCTATCTTTAGAAAAAAGACTTTGAGATAGCTTTCAGTAGGCCATATATATGATAAACCAATTAAAGAAAATCAAAAACTCTGTAGAATTTCAGGCCTGTGCAAATACTAGGACCCTAGAATAATGTGGTTGTTGTGGTTATGCATTATTCTTGGCTCTGAGCTGTAGAGAAATATGGTAGCTTAAATAATTCACATTATCAGTATAAAGCACAATATTTCCACTCTTCAGAGGAGATGCTTTCCTGGAATATAAGTATCAGAATTCACACATGATGTTACCCGATTTGCTATACCCTGTTATTCTTTAATATTTCTGACAGAAATTTCTCTCTTTACTTCTTTAAAGTAACCCTGAAAGCTTAGTCATCAATATACAGTGTAGATGGCCATATAGCACGAGATCAACCCATATTAAGATTTGTCCTATTTTATCATTGTTGTGGCATTATTCAGTGTATGAAACTTTGAAAAGTTTCCCTTTTAAAAATGGAACTTCGTTTATCTTTGACCACATTGCCTAATAAATTGAAGTTAGCTCACTACAAATCTTCATTGAATGAGGTCATTTTCTTAATAGCATTTCTGACAGATGGCTATTGCTGTTAGTAACAGCCATTGACATTCTGGGAATTTAAATAGTTAAAGCAATTCAACATGAATTTATTTAGCAATCGATTGTGTGTCATAAATGGCATGGCTTGAGCTTCAGCGCATTCTGGGCGTTCCTAGATGGAAAGAGGATTTGAGATAAAAGTAGGCCAAGACCAAAACACAGTCTTGGTCTGAGTTCCAAAATCAAATAGTCTGATTTGGAAAGATAGAATGATGCAGACCTTCATGAGCAACAGACAGCACTAGCTCTTAGGGGTCAAGTCTGAGTCCAAGATCAGGCCATCTGTTCAGATTGCTGGAAGTTATAACCAGTACAATGTTCAGAGAGATTAGCCAGAATTAGCTGAGTTCACGGTTTCTATTCATAGTTGGATTTTAGTTCTAGCAGGAAACTGGTTTGGAAATTAGTAAGGTAGGGAAGAAGGCTGTAGCTGGATGTATCTATTGCTGCCCAAAGACTAATTTCATCCCCAAACAAATTAGACGTGGGCCATAGATGACTTTCATGCTCCATGTGGCAGACACTGTTACATGCCTCTCTGGTATCTAGGATCTTTTTCTTCCTTCTTCCTTGTTCTGGCCAGCAATGAACCCAGCCCCAGACAGTGGATTTTGAAAGGTCTAAGAAGCTAGTTAGAGCAGTCATGTTCCCTGTTTTCCTAGACTCCCTTACAGCAGTTTGTCATGTGGCCCAGTCATAGCCAATGAGACAGGAGAAATTTATTTAAGATGCTGTGAGAAAAACTTTTGCTTTACTTTTAGAAGGAACAGGACTGGCACAGCCCTTCTTCCTGATTTGCCTGCAACTTGCAATTTAGAATAAAAGGCAAAAAGAATCATAGGAAGGCCAGCCCTGCCAAAATTGAGCCAATAAACTAATGCCAACACCCATTTTTGTCCAGACTGCTGTGATGTAAGAATTATAAACCCCTTTGTACAAACTATTGATAGATATTCTGTTTTTCACAATGGAAAACATCCCTAATGGATACCACACTCACTATGGAGATGGAAATCCTAACCGTTATCACATTCAGAGACTGGAGTTGAGCGTACATGTGGCAAAGATGGGTACAGACATGGCATACTGAGCTTGGGGCCAGGGCCATGGAAAGGAGAATAGCAGTGATTCTGGTTTAAGAACCTTGTAATAGGGATTAGCAGTACTCCTTGGAAGAAAAGTTATGACCAACCTAGATAGTATATTCAAAAGCAGAGACGTTACTTTGCTGACTAAGGTCCGTCTAGTCAGGGCTATGGTCTTTCCTGAGGTCATGTATGGATGTGAGAGTTGGACTGTGAAGAAGGCTGAGTGCCGAAGTATTGATGCTTCTGAACTGTGATGTTGGAGAAGACTCTTGAGAGTCCCTTGGACTGCAAGGAGATCCAACCAGTCCATCCTAAAGGAGACCAGCCCTGAGATTTCTTTGGAAGGAATGATGCTAAAGCTGAAACTCCAGTACTTTGGCCACCTCATGCGAAGAGTTGACTCATTGGAAAAGACTCTGATGCTGGGAGGGATTAGGGGCAGGAGGAGAAGGGGACGACCGAGGATGAGATGGCTGGATGGCATCACGGACTCGATGGACATGAGTCTGAGTGAACTCCGGGAGTTGGTGATGGACAGGGAGGCCTGGCATGCTGTGATTCATGGGGTCGCAAAGAGTCCAACACGACTGAGCGACTGAACTGAACTGCGACTCACTCATCACTGGTCCCAATCCTGGTTACAGCCCCTAATGATCTTGACAAGGCTGTTAAATCTCACTACCTCTCTCACAGGAACATGAACTATAGTTGATAACATTATATTTAGCATATTTGATTGGCCAAAAAGTTTGTTCAGGTTTTTCATATGATGTTGCAGGAAATTCTAAATGAACTTTCTGTCCAACCCAGTATAACTGAACTTTGCTAAGAAAGTAGAACTCAAATGCTCTCACTAAAACAAACAAGAAAACCTCACAGTCTCATACCTCAAAACCTCAATATCCTCATCCTTAAAATGAAGACAATAGTAGTACCAATCTCGTAGATATGTGTGAAAAATAAATGAAACAATCCATGTCATACATTTAACTCAATGCCTGGAACACAGTGAATATTCAAGAAACATTGTTGGTATTATTTTCAGAAGTAGTTAAGTACATGGTCTCTGGAGTCAGAATACGTGTGGTCAAACCTTAAAGTCATCATTTTGTGGTCATAGGTAAGTCTGTTTCCTTACCTGTGAAATGGGGATAATAAAAGCCACAACCATCAGAGGATGATTATAAGAATTAAATAGGGGAAGTGAAGTTGTGGGCACAGTTAAATGCCTGATAAACAAACGTTGGCTCTTATTATTATTATTAGCTATACCTTGAGCAATATAAAAACTGGATTGAATTCTTGTTCTCAAAATGCTCATTATTTTACTTTCTAAAAACTAATGAGAGAATTCAATAGTGATGCATGTGCAAGAAGAGATCAGGCAGGGAAATAATCAGCTGAGGTTGGCCAGGTTAGAGGGAACCACGGAGGAAGGTAGATTTCAGGTGGGTCTTCTGTGACGGGCAGAGTAGATGTGGAGGGAATGGAGAGAGGATGGGGAGTTACCAGCAGCCTTCATTTTCCGGAGACTACTTTATATACATGATTCATTTTTTGCTTCTCCCAGCCTCATCTTTCTGGAATAAACAATGTTTTAATAATGTGCCTTAGAAAAACACAGCATGTGAAATAGTTTCTTATTTCACAATTGCTCATCTAAGCATAGCCAGTGATTTTTCTTTTAAGTCATCATATAACACACAGTTCAGATCATGTCTAGCCTAAGAAACGTAAGAACAAGGAGTCACAGAGCTCAGGGATGGTGTGGAGAACCAATAGGACTTTGACCACATGTGTAAATGATGTTTAACGCCGATGATAACAGAGAAACGCGACGCATACAGCTGCTCTTCTTTTTCTGTGAGGTATGGGTTATAACTTTGGAAAGGAATCTATCAAGAGTTCTTTGAACTAAACAAAGAAATTTGCACTTCTGGAATAAGGAGTACTGGCTGCAAAGACTTCGGTAGAGGACTCAGGGACTTCCTAACTTGGCCATGCCTATCTGGCTAACCTTATCTCCCAACTTCCTTCAAACACTCATAGATGCCGGGACCGAGTTAGTCTCTTGGTCCCATGCTTTGCTCATTAGCAGCCAATACCTGCCCTTGAGAAGGTGCCACTGGCAGGAACCACACCCATTTTTTTCCATGTGCTGTTTTGCCAGCTTGGACTCCTCTTCTTGGACATCTCTATTTTGCTAAAACTTAAAAACCCCAGAAGAGGCCTTTTCCTTACCTAAGAGTCATCACTGACTTCTCTCTTCTCCAAATGACGGCATTTGCCATCTCTGTCATGATTGGGAACACGTGTCTTCCAAATACTGGGGTTCAGGACTGATGCTGAGGCTGAAACTCCAATACTTTGGCCACCTCATGCGAAGAGTTGACTCATTGGAAAAGACCCTGATGCTGGGAGGGATTAGGGGCAGGAGGAGAAGGGGACGACAGAGGATGAGATAGCTGGATGACATCACCAACTCGATGCACATGAGTTTGGGTGAACTCCGGGAGTTGGTGATGGACAGGGAGGCCTGGCGTGCTGCGATTCATGACTCGCAAAGAGTCGGACACAACTGAGCGACTGAACTGAACTGAGGACCCACTTCTCTGGTCCCAACTCCTTTCTCATGTTTTCCTTTCCCTTTTCTGTATGAGACAGTTGCATCAGAGAAGAACAACGCAGGCAAAGCCCAGAGGCCCTGAAGAACCTGGAATTCAGGTTTGTGGGTTAATGACTTGATGTTTGTGTCCACCAAGAAACAACCCTAAAAAGTAGAGTGTAAACCAGTTTCTCCGTGATCAGAATGATAGCCATATTTTTGCTCCATGAACACAATATTCTATTACAGTGTGACTATCTTTTCCTGCTCTTGCTAGACATCTCAAACCTTAACCGATTGTGACATATCAGTCTATTAAGCTAAGTGCCTAAATGCCTAACTTGTCTGCTTCAGGGTGAGGCAGCCTCCTAGCTGTAAGGCAGCTGAACCAGAAACATTCTCTTCCCTCTTCCCCTTAGAAGATGATGCATGATGGCTCTGCCTTTCCTTTATGATCCTAACACACTGTTACATCGGGAAGGCTTCTCTGATTTGTGATTGACAGGTTTGCCCAGGGAGATAGCTGGCCTAACGGCTGCCTTACAGATGAGAACAGAAGTCGTTTGGAATTTATCCCACTATCACTGAGTTCTGGATCACAATTTCTTCTTGGCATATGCAAGATCTGTTGCTCAAAGAAGTCATCTCTGCTATTTATTTTCCCCTCAAACACTTCAAGCTTCAGTTCCACATCACGATTTATTTGTACGCCAGGAGTTGTGAGATAAACAGACATTTGAATTATGAGCAACTGGAGATTATTAGGCAGTGAATTTTCGTCTTTTTTTCATTGTAAGTTATCTCCTCCTAAAACGTATTCCTGGTTTACTATCGGGGAGAGTTCCTCAAAGGCTGGGAGGAGGAACTATATAACACATCAGCTTCCCCTGTAGGTTGTGGGCTTATTAATGGCAGGGAGGGGGTTAACTTTCTTCTATATTCCCAGAGTTTTACACTGGCCCTGGGCTCTACAGATGTGTGCTGTATAACCTCTGGGATGGATTAAGATGGCACATACTCTTTGCTATCCCTCTCCTCTACTGCATAGGCAAGTGACATGACTTCTTGATCAATAGAATATGGCAAAAGTGACATCATGCCAAGTCCAGGCCCAGGCCTTCAGGGGTTTCCACTTCTTGTCCCCCAGAACACACTGAAAGCCTTGTCAGGGAAGTCCCACTACCCTGAGACAGCTTTGCTGAAGAAGCCAGTTGGCAGTCCCAGCAGAGTTCAGCCTCCCAGCCGTCCCCGCTGAGGTACAAACTTGTGAATGAACACTCCAGACTACCAGTTGGGTACCATTTGCAGCAGAGAATAGCCTATCTAGGCTCTCTCAGAATTCCCTGACCCACAAAATCATGGGATATTTTTTTAAATGGTTGTTTTAAGCCTTTACATTGTAGGATAATAACTTGTTATACCATAGTAACCAGAGCAGAATCCTGGAGGAAGCTCCACAGAGTTTATTCAGCTCCCCAGACATCAACTCGTGTCTTTATAGATGTCATTCACCTGGCTAGAGCAGAGTGGCATATATCCAAGAAGAGTTGGGCTGATTCACTCCAGCTACTTATATGACTCAATAAATGATCCTTCTCATCTTGTGGGCTGCTGGACAATGTGGAACCAGAACAACCTCAGGATACAGAGATTGCAAATAGGATTATATCTGGCATTTGGAACCCAAGAGGACTCAATCATCCTAGGTTTTTCTTCTAAGTGTTGGAAGAGATAGCCACTGAATAGAAATAACATTTCCACCAGAATGGGATAAGATGGAAATTAGACGGAAGACCCAGGCTATTCGTGGTGATGATGGAGTGAGAGCCTCTGGACTAAATGAACATAACGACAGAAGGCAGATGCCTTTCCTTTCTCATCTTAATGGTAGGTCCAGAGAAAGATGGTTGCAAATATCTGCTGGGGATGGGCTGAAGAATAAGAGAAATTTGAGCAGAAAATGAAGAGGATCTAATCATTCTCTGTGTACTTGGAATCTCTGGTTCAAGTAACTGGAAAACATCTTACCAGCATTTAAAATCTTTCTGAAAACGACTCAAGGGTAAAACAATGACAGAATAGTGGCTTAATAAGAAAACCCTTGGGCAAGGTATTAAGAAATCTCCATTTCAGTCCCCAAACCATGCAAATGATTTGACTTATTCTAAACTCTATTTTCTTCTTGTAAGAGGGGGCCTTAAGGGAACTTATAAGGGCTAAATTGTGGAAGAGGCAATTAAGAAGAGGCTTAGAAAGAAAAATAAATAAGGTAGGATTAAGAAATATCTATCAACTATTGAGAAGTTTGGAATACAAACTCTTCAATAACCTCTTTTTAAAAAAAAAATTAAGATAAATCACTCTTTTATATAATGCCAGTAGTCATGTATGGATGTGAGAGTTGGACTACAAAGAAAGCTGAGTGCTGAAGAATTGATGCTTTTGAACTGTGGTGTTGGAGAAGACTCCTGAGAGTCCCTTGGACTGCAAGGAGATCCAACCAGTCCATCCTAAAGGAAATCAGTCCTGAATATTCATTGGAAGGACTGATGTTGAAGCTGAAACTCCAATACTTTGGCCTGATATGAAGAATTGACTCATTTGAAAAGACCCTGATGCTGGGAAAGATTGAAAGCAGGAGGAGAAGGGGATGACAGAGGATGAGATGGTTGGATGGCATTACCGGCTGTATGGGCATGAGCCTGAGTAAGCTCCGAGAGTTGGTGATGGACAGGGAAGCCTGATGTGCTGCAGTCCATGGGGTCGCAAAGAATCGGACACGACTGAGCGACTGAACTGAACTGAACTGAATGCTAATTATTAGGTTTATATAAGATATTAACTGTGGGGAGTTCCCTGATGGTCCAGTGGTCTTCCACTGCAAGGGGCATGGGTTCAGTCCTTGGTCAGGGAACTAAGCCCACATGCCATGAGATGGTTGGAAGGCATCATCCACTCAATAGACATGAGTTTAAGCAAACTCCGGGAGATAGTGAGGGACAGGGAAGCCTGGTGTGCTGCAGTCCATGGGGTCTCAAAGAGTTGGATAAGACTAAGCAGCTCAACAACAACAATGTCATGTGGGATGGCCAAAAAAAAGAAAAAAATAACTGTGGTTAGATAATGAAAGACAGTAAATGAACCAGAGAGACACGTAAACTGCAATACTGTCTAAGAAAAATTCAACAGTCAGACTGTTTCTGCTGTATCTCGGACTGGGTGTAATCGCCTTACAATGAGATGAAGTTCGGGCCGGCTGCCCCTCTGGGGTTTGGGGACACAAAGGAGCCCCAGGAAGTGGCCACAGTGGCATTGGTTGAGAACAGCTCTCCTGGGCTGGTAGGCAGCTATTGTCACTGAGCTCAGATTCCTAAGTACATCCTCAAAAGAAGTCATTACTTTCACCTCGCAGGCAGTGCCTGGGGATACAGTGGTGAGTCTCAGACTGCGCTCTGTCTAGCTTTGTAGAGTGCTAAGCATGTCCAATCCTGGGGGCCACCCAGGCCACCTAAGTCGGAATCTCTGACCCCAGGGCCTGGGAACCTGCACTTAACAGGCACTCTGGGTGCTGCCTCTGTGCATCCCACAGCGTCAGGCCCGTTGCTCTGCGCTCCATTCATGGGTCTGTCCCTACACACACCGCATGCACTCTAGCCTCGGTTCATTAGTTTGCAGTTCCTTCTTCCAGGAACTTCCCATCCTACACTTCCTCCATCCACTTGTTCACCACGTGGGCCAAGATCCACTGACTTCATGAAGCTATCCCCAGCTTCTTGTTCTCTCTTCCATAAACTCTAATCATGCTGCTTAATCCTGTCTTACTTGGTAACCTGTTTGATATGGATAGCAAATTGCCCTTTATGGCCTAATTCCATTAATTCATGCCCAGGGAAGAAAGATCTCACCTTAAACAGTTCCCCTTCTCTGACAAGACCTGCCTCCCAGCCATCTTTTATTTTGCATAAGTGCTTTTGCTTTTTTTCTTCCAAGACAGAGGAAGGATGGGCCTACATGCCACCCCCACCATGGCACTGGGTTTCATTGATTGGACTTCGAGAAGTACAAGCTTTCTTCCATCACTATTGATTGTTCTGGAGGGCTTTTTATCCCTACCTTATCCTCCTCAGCATGAAAATCAATCGAAATTGAAGATTTAATGTTTCTGCTTTCTCCCCAAGTACATAACAATGTGTTTAAAGGCTGAAATTTAGACTTAACACTTCTTACAAAACTCTTCTATCCTGAATATTTATCGTTGCCTAAAGGACCTCTTCTACAGGAACTGCCACCTCTACAAGCTTGTCATGGCTCCTCTATGACAGTTTGAGCAACATGACCCTGGGCTCCTGATCACACCTGATTGGGCTAGAGGCAGGCACCCGATCCAAAGCTGGGTCAGCCAGATCCTTCTCTCGTCAGGTATTTTGTAAACTTAGGAGATACTTGAATTCTGAATTCACCCAGAAGGTACTTCCCTATGTGGACCAGAAAAGTTGAGGAACCAACCCACAGAAAGAGGGGAGGATGCTCTAGAGGGAGATGCAGAGAGAAGCATGTGAGTGATGGAGAGAGCGTGGATGACACTGTACAGCTGACCCCTGAACAAGACAGAGGTTAAGGGTGCAGGCCCTCTGAGTAGCTGAAAATTCAAGTGTAATTTATAGTCTCCCATTGATATCTGCAATTGCTCCTTATCGTCAGATCCAACCAACTACAGATGGTGTAGTACTATAGTATCTACTATTGAAAATAAACCCACATATTAGTAAATCCCTGTAATTCAAACCTGGTTTTTCAAGAGTCAACTGTATTACTACCCCTGAGTATCTTCTGGAACTCAGAGTTTTTGGAATAAAGTTCTTATTTTGTGTTAGCTAGTTCTGGAGACTTCAGGAAGTCTGGAAAAACAAGGAGGGCAAGGGAAAAGGGATTTGTGGAAGGTTTTTAGGTAGCCAATCCATAACCTCTAACAAAATGCATCTTATCTCATTTAATCCCACGAACAATCATGTGATTTTTTTTTTTAATCTACCGTTATTACTACTCTTGTTTTAAAGGTAAAAAAACAAAGGCTTAGAGGCTTTATCCCAAAGCCACTTGATTACTGAGGGTGGAGGTGGAGGTGGGATTCAGGCTAGATCCTTCTGTCTCCACCAGGCTGAAGTGCCTTTAGGTGGGAACCAACGGGTGTGAAACTCATTTTCGCTCCCCTAATGTCAGTCTGGGCTAGGGGAATGTGAATGAATTCTACAGCTCAATCCTGAATCTTTGTGTTATCCTCAGGACTTCCCTTGCGGCTCAGCTGGTAAAGAATCCGCTCGCAATGCGGGAGATCTGGGTTCGATTCCTGGGTTGGGAAGATCCCCTGGAGAAGGGAAAGGCTACCCACTCCAGGATTCTGACCTGGAGAATTCCATGGACTGTGTGGTCCACTGGGTGGCAAAGAGTCAGAGGTGACTGAGCGACTCTCGCTTCACTTCACTTGACAGGGACTGTGATTTGTGCTGCCCTCTAGAGGAAGTACGAAGGAACGCATAACTTCCCAGCAGCCCTAGGGGATGGAGCCGGTTGTTCTGAGAGGCAGAAGCAGCTTGGGGGCAACAGTCCTGAGAGATCCACTGCCAGCAGGAGCCCCTCAAGTCGGGTGGCCAGTGCCACATGCTATGAACAGGGTCCACTCTAACAGTGCCAACCTCAGCCACCCTGAGTGTGCAGCAGGGGGTGACTGTGAGAAGTGTCCACCCTACCAGAGGAATTAGGGTTGCCCTAGCAACCCACTCCAGTGTTCTTGCCTGGAGAATCCCAGGGACGGGGGAGCCTGGTGGGCAGCCGGCTATGGGGTCGCACAGAGTCGGACACGACTGAAGCGACTTAGTAGCAGCAGCAGCCGATATCTGAGATGGGGCTGTGGAATGGGGGTGATGGTAGGAGACAGGAGAGATGAGGGGAAGGTGGAGACCACGCTTAAAAGGGCAAAACCAGTGGGAATGAAGAGAGTTTCAGGAAGTTTTTTCTTTCTCAGAGACAAAAGATTCTTGTCAAGGAGTATAGTGACTCCTGAAAGAGGATAATTCATCAACACATAAACATTTAGTCCGAAAGGATGGGGCCTTAGCCCTTTCCTTTTGAACTTAAAGAAATGGAAGTCCAGGAAAATTATATAATATTAGAGTTGAGTTTGAGTCCAGAAATCTACACCAGAATCCAAGGTCTAATAGATCTTCCTCTCCTTCACTGGGTGATAATTTCTTTGTGGATTTACAGACTAAATAACAAATTACATGTATTATCCTCAGCCATTTCTCATACTTGAGTAAATGTACTAACCACTACTCCTCACCCCACTTTCCTATGGATGAAAAGAACCAGTGGAACGGAAAGAGACTTTTAAACGCTTCATCACTAAAAAGTGATTTGGGAAATTCAGGGTGAGTGCTGAACTGTTTTTTTGTTGTTGTGAGGTCTCAATTGTGTTCTACTCCTTGCGACCCCATGGTCTGCAGCACTCCAGGCTTCCTTGTCCATCAGCAACTCCTGGAGCTGGCTCAAACTCATGTCCATTGAGTTGGTGATGCCATCCACCCATCTCATCCTCTGTCGTCCCCTTCTCCTCCTGCCTTCAATCTTTCCCAGCATCAGGGTCTTTTCCAATGAGTCTTTTCAGTACTTCTCATCAGGTGACCAAAGTATTGGAGTTTCAACTTGAGCATCAGTCCTTCCAATGAATATGCAGGACTGATTTCCTTTAGGATTGACTGATTGGATCTCCTTGCAGTCCAAGAGACTCTCAAGAGTCTTCTCCAACACCACAGTTCAAAAGCATCGATTCTTCAGCACTCAGCTTTCTTTATAGTCCAGCTCTCACATCCATACATGACTACTGGGAAAACCATAGCTTTGACTAGACGGACCTTTGTTGGCAAAGTAATGTCTCTGCATTTTAATATGCTGTCTAGGTTGGTCATAGCTTTTCTTCCAAGGAGCAAGTATCTTTTAATTTTGTGGCTGCAGTTCTCATCAGCCGTCTATTTTATACAGAGCCTCAATAGTGCAGATGTGTTAATCCCAATCTCCCAAGAGGATGGACCTATTCTTGAGTGTGCCTTTGTTTTGCTTGTAAAATATCAGTTGATGATCCAACAGGATTTGACCTACTATCATGGGAAGAAAAATCACTTCCATCCCATCATCTTGTACAGATTGTTATTTCAATTCAACATATATTTTGCAAGGGTTAGTATTACATGCTTTTAAAAAACTTGTATTGAGCAAAATGTTTTTTGCAGAATTTTTACGTTAACTTTTGAAACTTATGACTACTTTATTGGCTCTATTTATGATTCAGTCAAGTAGAATTTCCCCAGTTCTCACTAAACCCCCCACAAAAATGAATATAGTTTTCAGTTCAGTTCAGTTCAGTGGCTCAGTCATGTCCTGCTCTTTGCGACCCCATGAATCACAGCACACCAGGCCTCCCTGTCCATTACCAACTCCCGGAGTTCACTCAGATTCACGTCCATTGAGTCAGTGATGCCATCCAGCCATCTCATCCTCTGTCGTCCCCTTCTCCTCCTGCCCCCAATCCCTCCCAGCATCAGAGTCTTTTCCAATGAGTCAACTCTTCATGTGAGGTGGCCAAAGTACTGGAGTTTCAGCTTTAGCCATCATTCCTTCCAAAGAAATCCCAGGGCTAATATAGCTTTAGCAAAGAACAATAAATACTTTTTTTTTTTTTTCCTGCAGGGGACTAACTTCAGCAGGTATAGTGAGAAGAAATCTAAACTTAAATGCCAATGTGCCTTCAGATAATTCAGAGTGTTACCAAGTATTTCAATGACTTTACCTGTATTTTTAAATCTTTTTTTTTCCATATTTTATTTTATTTTTATTATTATTTTTTACTTTACAATATTGTATTGGTTTTGCCTTTAATTTTGCCATTTTAATGAATTTACTGAAATAAAATAATGCCTTGCTGCTTACTTTACATGAGAGAATTACAAAGGTTATATATCTATAACAGTGCTGAAGAATCTGCCTGCCAACGCAGGAGATATAAGAGATGCAAGTTTGATTCCTAGGTCAAGAAGATCCCCTGGAAGATGAAATGACTACCCATTTCAATATTCTTGTTAGGAGAATCCCATGGACAGAAGAGCCTGGCAGGCTACAGTCCATAGGGTCAAAAGAGTCATACACAACTGAGCATTTGAGCACACAACATGTATATATATATATATATATATATATACATGCTCATTTATATGTGTGTATATATATATATATATATATATAAATGAGAAAAGCATGATATGAACCATTCACTATCTGACAACTTTTGAAGATTCAACTCTAAGCATAATTTCAATCATCACTTTAGGAGTTCAAGGTAGCTGTTCACACTGATAACCAAACCGTTTCTAGCCTTGAGTTAAGGTAATCTGTTCACACTGATGGAGGGGTAAAGATGGAAATTCATATTCAGAAATGTGGTTTCTCCATATTTTTCCCTGAAGGCATGTCATTTTCTTTTTGTCATTTGTTGCCAACTGTTGAACTACATCACTTTGAGACAGATGGAAACATTATTTTTTAACATGGTTGGCTTCAAGTCTCGATATAGTAAATGAGAAGGGAGCATGGAAAATGGTGGTCCCTTCCAAAGACCATCAAATCATTCTTTTAAGGGACTTCGTAGCTAAACCTTTCACTTTTTTTTTTTTCATTTCTCTGTAAGAAACTGTCCACACACAGCTCCTTTAATCTAATGAAAGGTGATTCATCAGGGAAAAGTTCTAGGGTACTGGTGAGATACCATCTTTAAAGGATACGTTAGGACTTGCCCTCTGAGAGAAAGAACCAGAAGGAAGTTAACTGCTGAACTGCATGTCTAAGCCGGAAGACTTATTTTCAGCTCAGAGAGTTGTGTTGGTTCAACGAAAGTATTATTCACAGGGAATGAGACTGGAAGATCCAAAAATAGTTGACTTAAGTCATTGCCTTTTTAAGTCTGAAGTCACAGATACATAATTGTATTAATTAGTGTATGGGGAAACCTTTTCTTCTTAACATTTAAAAAATTGTAGTCCTTATAGTTGTTTATAAGATTTCTAGACTCCTCCAAAGGGGAAATCTGAAAAAAAAATTACATTATAAATTATTTGGAAGTTTCTCTTTGTAGAACTAAGCCACATGTCAAACATTTCATATGTCTTATAACTCAGGCACCTACTCAAAACTTTCTCCTCTTATGTTTGATTATAAAAGAGTCCTTGAATAAGAAAATGAAGACATTTGCTGGTTTTCCCTGGGACTTTAATCAGTTGATATCTGACAGGTGCTTTTATTTTCTTGGCCTTGAAATCTTTCTGGATGAGATGTGGGAGAAATATTTGTGAATGCCCTCTTGGTTAGCAAATAAATCTTTACTCATTTCATTTTCTTTTCTGTATTCTTAGCTCATCATCCTCCCTTCAACACACACTCACATGCATGCCTCCAAAGTTCTTATTCCTTTTCTTCCAGTCCAGAGCAGAAAAACGCTTTCAGAGTTGGCTGACTGACTTGCAGCCACTTATCCGACATTGCTGAAGACACAGCCTGAATGTCCTCAGGTTTCATAGCCTATGAGTGCAAGTGAGGTATATAGCATTAACACCTGGATTCTGCTGCTCAAAACATTTTACGCTTGACTCCTGTTAGGCCCAGCAAGGCTCCCATAGGCATTCCTGGCAGTTTCCTGGGCTGTCTTGGATTTTACTAGATTGCATCCGTGCATCTGAATATGGTACTCTCTGGGGGGTCTCTAGGTCAGGGGTCCCCAATCTCTGGGTCAAGGACCAGTACGAGGAACTGGGCTGCACAGCGGGAGGTGAGTGGCGGACCAGCGAGTGAAGCTTCATCTGTATCTACAGCCGCTCCCCATTACTTGCATTCCCACCTGAGCTCTGCTTCCTGTCAGATTAATGGCAGCATTAGATTCTCATAGGAGCATGAACCCTAACCCTGAAGTCCAGGTGGAATATCCTGAGATTGCCACAAAATAGAAATAAAGCGCATAATCGATGTAATGAGCTTGAATTATCCCAAATCGCTTGCCCCGTTCCATGGAAAAATTGTCTCCTGTGAAACCCAATTCTGGTGCCAAAAAGCCCGAGTACCGTTGCTCTAGGAGGTTGACTTGGGCACTTCCTATGCTCAGCTGGACTGTCCTCCGCTGCTGCCTTTACCATTTCACTCTGCCACGCATCAGTTCAGTTCAGTTCAGTCGCTCAGTCGTCTCCGACTCCTTGAGACCCCATGAATCGCAGCACGCCAGGCCTCCCTGTCCATCACCAACTCCCGGAGTTCACTCAGACTCACGTCCATCGAGTCAGTGATGCCATCCAGCCATCTCATCCTTGGTCGTCCCCTTCTCCTTCTGCCCCCAATCCCTCCCAGCATCAGAGTCTTTTCCAATGAGTCAATTCTTTGCATGAGGTGCCCAAAGTACTGCCATGCATAGCCCTACTCTAGTCCAGAGGCCCTCTCTCAATTTTCTTCTGGCTTTCCCCTCCAATNAAAAAAAAAAGGATGCAAACAACTCAATTTTTCTGTCACCCTAAAATTGATCAAAGTAAAGTCTATTAATTGAAAAGATATAAATACTCCTGGCTAAAGCAGGTTAAGTGGGGTGTTTATACATCTTCATCATTATCACTACTATTTTCAACATTCACAAGAATAAATGACATAATTCATGTGAAAGTACTTAGAAAGCACCACATTATGTGAAGATTCCAATATGAGAATGAGTAAGGAATTTTTTTTTGCATGGAATTTACATGAAATTTACCTTATCCTAGTCTTGTAAATCGGTGGGCTATTTGTACAGTATTGTGAGTCGTTACCTATTAGATGAATAAACATGAACTCAGACTTTGTGGCTGCTAATCTGACACTTATCACCGACATGAAATTGTCTTAAAAGATTCTGTCCAAGAAACTTAATATTTTGCAGAAGATCTTTCCGTCTTGTTCCAGGAGCCCAAAGCCTTGAGCTGCTATTCTGTTGAACGAAATGTAATGCAAGAGAGTTAATCTTGCAATAGTTCCTGTAACTGTGACTCGGGAAAAGGAAGGGAGTGGAGCTTCAGAGACAGCCTCCGACCACAGAGAATGTATCTCTGAACCTACCTATCTTTATACCTACAGAGTTTTCTTACATAGATTAGGATCTCATCCCCTAAGGAGCAGTAGTTCGCCACCAGGTCCATTTTTTCCCTGAGGAGACATGTGATATTAATAAAATCCCTGGAGATATTTTTGGTTGTCCCAACTGGTAATGGTGGAAGTGCTATGGTCATCTAGCATGTAAAGGAGAGAGATCCTGCTAAACCCCCTCAATTCACAAGATAACATTCTACAAGGAATTATCTGTCAGAACCACAATGTCAACAGTGTCAAGGTTGACAAACCCTGCGGAAGAAAAGTTAAACAGTTCAGAAAAGTTGACAACAAAATTTAAATCCCGAGTAATCCCTCCAGTGATTGATAACTATTGTTAAACATTTGATATGTCATCAGAGTAAAGTCCCAGGAAGATGACAGTGGAGAGAAATAAAAATTCATCCCTCCACAAGCAAACGTTGGCAAAAAAAAAGAAAGAAGCCCTCAGTATCAACTTGGTTATGAACTCTAAAATTTAATTTAAAAACTTAGAACCAAAAAGTGAAGAGGAAATAAAAAGCCTCTTGATGAAAGTGAAAGAAGAGAGTGAAAAATTTGGCTTAAAGCTCCTAATTCAGAAAATGAAGATCATGGCATCTGGTCCCATCACTTCATGGAAATGGATGGGGAAACAGTGGAAACAGTGTCAGACTTTATTATATTTGGCTCCAAAATCACTGCAGATGGTGATTGCAGCCATGCAATTAAAAGACGCTTACTCCTAGGAAGGAAGGTTATGACCAACCTGGATAGCAT
>SJYV01016012.1:547998-565297 GCA_006410875.1 Neotragus pygmaeus | reverse complement strand
TCCCCCTCCGCCCCCTCCGCGCGGCGCCGGACCCGGCCTCGCTGCCTGCTGTTATCCGCAGAGGAGGCGGCGAGTGAGCGCGCGCCGACCGTCTACACGGTTTCTCTCTTTTTTCCCCTCCAGGGAGAGCGCGCGGCGGACGCGCCCGGACGCGCGGCGGAACCGGGAGGCCGGGCCGAGCGGTAAGTGGCTCCGGCGCCCGGGATTCGGGGAGGGGAGTTGGGGGGTGCAAGACTCTTGACAGCCCCTGCCCCATTTCTGGCTAGGACGCGGGTCCGGGGCACGGAGCAGTACACCGGGAGGCCGGTCAAAGTTTTTAATTTCCGATTTGGTGGCGTGCTGATAGCGCAACCCGGCGGGGGCGAGTACGAGCTGCACCGCGCCCGGCGCGCGCGCGCGCGCGCGCGCGCACACCTCGGAATCAGAATCTGCACAACTCTCCGCCAGGCGCCTGTGCGAGAGGCCGGGAGACCCGCGCCCCGGTTGGGGTGGCTGCGCCCACTCAGCCGCTCTCGTTTCCACCCAGCTGACCCTTCCCCTTCAGTCACCTGGGTGAGCGCTTTGCACGCTGTGCTGGAGGGACAGGCCGAGAGGTTTGATCGTGAGAAAGGGGGAAGAGCAGCTCGGTGCCCGTGGGTGGTTCATGTCTCTCCCGGGGGTCTGGTGGGGAGCGAAATCCTAGGATGCTCTAACCTGCTTTTTCTTGGAGCAAGTAAACCACGAGAGGGCTGAGGCGTTGTGAAGGTACTGCAAAAAAACACTTTTTCTTCTTCGCCCCATCTGTTCCCAACTTCGATCCTGACCTTAAAAGAAATTTGCCAAGCTCCCTATCGCTGCACGGCATTTCTAGGTGGACGAGTAATCGTGTTGGGCAGGTTGAAATTTCATCGGTTCACCATTTGGAGAACATAGAGACGAGGGAAGTGGCTCACTTTCAAGGAAGATGTTTAATTGAGTTGTTGGTATTCATTTTGAAAAGAAGCAAAACTAATGGACCCTAGGATGCATTTATCTTACAAATTTTATTTTTCTTGACGGGTATTTTAGAGGCAGCACTCAGTGAAATTCTTACTACCTGCTCAACGATTACATTTGCAAACTGGGAGCCTGTGATGCGATGCAAATTTCAGAGTAGAGGTGTCGACTTTCATCAGGTTCCAGGTCTGTCTGGATGAACTGGGGTTGGCGTTTCCTCTATAAAGCAAACCTTTCATGTTGAAACTCTGACTCAGACTCTTAAAGCCATTGTTTTTATACTTGTACTCTGTGGGAGTTAAGTGTCAACTTTCTCTCATTTTCTCATATGGAATATTCATCCCAGGCAAAGATTCTCTCACTTAATATTTTGGAAAAGTACAGGATAAAGTCCTGTAGAATCATTGCCTGCACCCAGTTTAGTAACAGTATTAACTTTCTATATAATCCAGATTTAATGAACTTCACTTTCCTCTTTTTCATTTTTTCCAAAGCTACAGTTTAAAAAAAAAAATCTGATGGAAATAATATAGAACAGTGGTAACAGGAGTAGTCTCAAATAAAAGGTTTTCATAAAGCAGTTTATAGTCACTGAAGTGTCTATTAGATGATGTGCCAGTTTTAAGAAGAAAATTAATGTTAAAATATTTTTCCCATGAAATAAGTTATTTATACTTAGGCATTAGCAATTAACAGTGCGTTTAAAATGCTTTGGGTGATGATTTGCACATAAATGGTTAGGAGCAAAATAAGAGATTCTGAGGGGTGAATGGTATTTGTGGCTGTTAACTTATTTTCTTATCCCATTATGCTTAAGTAAAGGACTCCTGAAGTTGACTATATCATTATTCTCTAGTTGAGTGAGAGAACAAGTTTGGCAGGTGGCTCAAGACAGTCAGCAGGTGTTGCTCTTAGCTTCTCTCTGGTTGCTGGTACTGCTCCTTGAGTTTGAAATTACTGTTCCGGTGCAGTGAACTTTTTAGGTCTGAAGTGTCAGGCAGTATTAATTGTGACTTCATCATAGGATTCTATGATGAGGTTGATGAACTGGTAATTGCAATACTAATTGCAAAGCAGCTCACTCAATTTTATAGTAAGAGTCTTTTAACTCTGTCCTTTCACTGTGATTTCCTGGTTTTCTTACTTTGCTTTTGCATTGAATTAGGTGTGTAATTTTGGTGTAGGTCTCTCCACCCCTATCCCTGGCCACATCTTGAATTTTTAAAAAAACAATTATTGAGAAATACCTTTTAGTAACTTTATTGAAGCCATAGATTGAAGATTGCTGGAGAGGAGCGATTTTGCAGAGACTTTGGAGGACCTTGGTTGACTGTGAGTTGTGCCGTGTATCTGTTCTATCAGAGTTTTTCAGTGAATGGCTGTTTTCTCTCTTTGAGCTGTGAAACAGGAGCATGAGGAGAGGCAGAGCATGTTTAAGAGTACAGATCCTCTCAATCTTTGCAATTTAGGGGAATGTATGTAGTGATTGATGATAACATGAATAGATGCTTCCTATTGGTCCTCACTGTCCTGCCATTATTTCTATTGGTCCATGTACATATGAAGTATACCTAGCCCGAAGATCTTCAGGTGACATTGCAGATTTGAGCCTTTTGGTAAACTGATGAAATTGGACTTTCTCTAAAGAAGACAGACTAACTCATCCTCATAACTTAGAGCTTTGTTGTTCAGTTGCTAAGTCTTGAGTAGAGCTAGTCCTCTGATATAGAATGCATCTTTCTTGTTTTCAACCCAGATCACAGAATTTTATGTCTCCAATTCAGAAAAAAAAAATTTATCTCCATAACATCACTGTATTCCTAATCTTTCGAGGTTTGTAGTAAGTCAAACAGTATTTATTGAGTGCCTCTGTCTGGGAGGCATGCTGTTGTGTTCTGTGATTCCAGTGGTGGGTAAAACTGTGTTCTGGGGCTCAAGAAACAGTGCAGTGGGGCATTTGTAGTGACCTTCCCTGGTTTGATGTTCTGATACCCTGAGACCCCTATAAAAGTGTTTCATAGCTGGCAATTATTTTTGAATTATAGCATATTTGAATTAATTTTGGAAATAATGGGGCCCAGTATTTGTCTTTAGGCTTCCCTGGTGGCTCAGACGGTAAAGCGACCTGGGTTCGATCCCTGGTTCGGGAAGATCCTCTGGAGAAGGAAATGGCCACCCACTCCAGTGTTCTTGCCTGGGGAAATCCCATGGACAGAGGAACCTGGTGGGCTACAGTCCATGGGGTCGCAAGAAGGTTTGGGTTTCAGATTTTCCAGCTACGGGATATTAAAAAGTAATCAAACCTTTTCCTGAACTAACTTTCTGAAAAAAATGTACTTTTTTCCGCAGCGAAGCTTCATCTCTTTGCTGCAGAAATTATTGAGAATATATGTATGAAAGAAACTTGTAAACCATAGTTTATTTGCAATCACATGTTTTTACTTTCTGACGAGCAGATTCCTAGATTGTTAGAAGGGATTTTGAGCGTAAATCGTTTAGCCCTTCTCCATTTTCCAGATGAGGAAACAAGCCCAGAAAGTTGAAGTGATTTTTTTTGAAGAGTATAGCAGAGCCAGTCAGTGATCACGCAGTGATTGGAAGACAGGTCTTCAGATTTAACTGTATCCTTTTGTTTGCTGTTGTTCTCCCCACACCCCCCATCTTAGAGTCTGTCATGTTAAAATTTATTTACTAATTTTTACCTCCACTGAAGCGTTCAGTATTTTTTAAATGTCTAAAATGAGAAGAAGCAAAACTTAATGAGACAAAGTGTACATGAAGGTTGAAAAGCCATGAAACACTGCATTGATGTAGTGTTCAGTAACTAAGCTTTAGAGTTACTCAAATTATGAAGTTGTGGAAAAAGAAAGTATGAGTTAGTTAAAAATATTTACATCATAGCACCTGTAGCTTTTTTTTTTCTTTTTTAACTCAGAGGATAGTATACTTGTATACACTTTGGAGAAGCCAGATTTAATTTGTAGTTGACCATTTTTTCCTTTCTCAAACTCATTTTTCATTTGTAAAAAAGTTGTGCTCCCCCTTATTTTTGTAACTGTTTATTTTTATAACCATGGCAACTTCAGACCTTTTCTCTCAGCTACAGGTAAGGGTTATTGGGGGAAAAAAAAGGGTTATTGGGAGGTGACGCTAGGGAGGATTTGTTAGGTGGAGGTATAATTGCACATAAAACAGGAAAATGTAGAAGCTTCCTGTTGAAAATGTGAGTGATATATATATAGCCCCACCCAACTTCCACTGGGGTAATCTGAGCCAGGAGACAAGAAACATCCTTGCCACTTGGGTGACTGCCCTTTTGATGAGGGACTCTCCCTTCCCCCAGGAGGGTAAAGCGTTGTGTTATTGCTTCATTGCTCACGCAAAATTTGTATCTGTTCCACATTCAGGGCTATTTAAAATAGGGGTGTTCCACTATCACTTGAGATTGACAGTCTAACAACTTTCTATTGCACTTGTACTGTTTGGGTCTGGGAAATAAATTGGCCTCATTGGATTGATGTTTTTTTCCTATGCTTAGCTAATTGAAAGAAAAAGAAAAAAAAGCGAAACAAAACCCACACACTTTTATAGCACTTTGTGTTTGAAGGGTTTTATACAGACTAGGTTAATTAATTACTCTTAGATGATAGCTCATTTATTCGTTGGGTGGGTTTTTGATGAGCACTGGAGCGAGTCGTAGAAACATGGAAAAGATCCCCTTTAACTTGGATCTCTTAAACACAGACGGTTTGAGTGAGGATATCTGTGCTTGTGATCACCTGGGTAAGATTAGGTTAGGGACTGGTCCACATCCACTTTCTCCTTTTGTTTCTGCCTGGGAGGAGTGACATAACTCCAGCTGTGAAGAGGACATGAGTGTTTTCTTGAGGATCTAGGGAGGTGACACCGAATGACACGGAGGAACGTCAGGGGCCTCTTTCGTTGGACTTTAGTCAACAGCAGTGCCTTGGGGGGGGGGTGCCACAGAGGCAGGCGAAGCTGTTTCTCTCACCTCTGCGGGTTGAGATGAGAATTTTCAGCCTTTGGCTTCCTAATTTGTTACTTGTCATGTTGCACCAAGTTCTCCCTCTAATTAGAATTGTAGTATGCCTAACTTTAAATTGTGGGAAATGGGCAATTACATAATGTTAGATTTCCCTTTTTTTTCAGTTCAGGAGAGGCATGGGGAGAATGTTTGCTTGTTGGAGAATGCTGACCTGGAGAATGCTGACCTGGAGATGGAGAGTTACTGATTTGCACAGACACAGGGGTCACTTAGAGGCGACTGGAGCTGACTGACTAGCCAGCTGTGGTGGTCACTGGCTTCCTTTTTTTCTTTCTCCTCCCCTAGAGTAGCTCCAGGATTTTCAGACACGAGGGTCAATTTTGGTTATTTTTCTTTTCTCTATTTTTTCCAGAAAGCCTTTTACCAAAGCTGTAAGTACAGTCTATAGTCATTGATTGTTCTTTTGCGGCTCAACTTTTAGAATGAGGTCTTGCTCCCTTTTAGAATGAGGTCCAGACTTCTCAGAATGAAGCTATTAAGAAATAAAAAGCAAAGGGCTGTGTGCTGAATGACCACATTCCTATAGTCCAGACTTGACTCTGATCAGTATCATTTACGTTGGCTCCTATATTATTTCTTTCTAATTCATTTTTTGATAGTCTCAATTATTTGCCTAGATAGGAATTATAGTTTGATATATTCTGAGATCTTTGCATTTCCTTTTACAGTCTTAGTTCTCACAATTGACTGACTGTTGGTTTTCCTAAGTTTCTTTTCATTTTTTGATGCTCAGAGAAACAACTGATGGCTAAACTGTGATGTTTCATGTTTTTAAGAACAGAAGGTACTTATATGGAGATACTTATAGGAGGTATATATAATCATACATTAATAGAATGTTGTAAAATTTTCACCCAGTTTGGTTAACTCTGATTCCTTGTTTCACCTGTACATACTTAGGGAAATTAATAGAAAGGAGTATTTTCCATATTTTTGTAAGAAATGTAAATATGTGACTTGTGAGAACCATACTGCCTTTTCTTTCAGAGACTGAAAACAAGTTGTTCTTACTCTTGAAATGACGGCTAGTGTGTAGTTGATTTAACTCCTCCCTTTCCCTTGACCATACTTCTGGCTGCCCCAACGAAGACCTCAGAAGCTTCTGCCAATATATTTTGCTAGAGTCTAATTTCGGAGTAGCTGGAATTTTACGTGTAAAGAGAGTGTGCTCTCTGTGCATATATATGTTTGGGATGGGGTTTGACTCCTGGCTCGGAATGTGCCCTTAAGAAACCCATTAGGAGGCTTAAGACTGAATGCGGTTCCTGACCCTCATCTCTTTTCTGGTTTGAGAAGTGCCTATGATTCTTCCAAGAGCCTCAGTGTTACTTTATTTATTTATTTTAATTAGGATCTTAGCACTGATATTTTGTAATAGGAAATGGGGTATAATAATTGCATGACAAAATAATGTTTCAGTAGGTACATGATAGGTTTTGGAGAGCTATAGGATTCCCAGAAAAGGCTTATTAAGAGATCCTCAACCTAATAACCACTTTCAATGGGATTGTTCTGAAGTCTGTCTTCAAGGGAGCATTTAAAAATAGTGATTTTTCAAGGGTTTGGATCAGGTGTGTAGGGGAGGGTGGCGGCTCGCAGTGGGCTGTTGGGTATTTCTCTGGGTGGATGGGTGGTTTGAAGAAACTCCGATCATGTGCACTGTCCCCTTGGTTGAAAAAGACAACTTGGAAGAAATTTGGAAATGACTGCCAGCAGCTGAAAGGACCAGGCTGCTTAGAACTCCTGCAGTGGAGCTAGAACAAATAAATCCAATTTGGTGGTTGCCTGTGGCACTTAACTTTTATTACTGGGGTGAAGAACACAGCCTAAAATTTACCATCTCAACTGTTGTTAAGAATACAGTTTAGTCATGTTATGTATATTCATATTGTTGTGAAACAGAATTTCTGACCGCTTTCATCTCACAAACTGGAAACTATACCCACTACACAGCTTCTCCTTTCCCTTCCCCCATCCCTGGCAATCACCGGTCTACTTTCTGTTTCTATGAATTTGACCTTTTTAGATACCTCATATAAGTGGTATCGTATGGTATTTATCTTTTTGTGACTGGTTTATTTCTCTTAGCATGGTGTCCTCCAGGTTCATTCCTGTTGGCATGTGGTAGGATTTCCTTCCCTTTTAAGGCTAAATAATATTGTGCTTTGTGCTCAGGCGTGTCCAACTCTTTGCGACCCTGTGGACTGTAGCCCACCTGGCTCCTCTCTCCATGGGGATTCTCCAGGCAAGAATATTGGGAGTGGGTTGCCATGCCTGCCTCTAGGGAATCTTCCCAACCCAGGGATCTAACCCAGCTCTCCTGCATTGCAGGTGGATTCTTTACCATCTCAGCCACCAGGGAAGCCCCAGAATACCGGAGTGGGTAGCCCATCCTTTCTCCAGGGGTATTTGTGACCCAGGAATTGAACTGGGGTCTCCTGCATTGCAGGTGGATTCTTTACCAGCTGAGCCACCAGGGAATATTACATTGTATGTGTGTAGCATTTTGTTTACCCATCCATTCATAGGTGTACACTTAGGTTGCTTCTACCTCTTGGATATTGTGAATAGTGCTGCTGTGAACCTAATGCTCACATATCTCTTTGAGACCCTGTTTTCAGTTCCTTTGGCTATATACTCAAAAGTGGGATTTCTATATCATATAACAGTTCTATTTTTAATTTTTTTGAGTAATCTCCGTACTCATTTTCATAGCTGTTATACCATCTTACACTCCCACCAGCAGTGTTTCAATGTCATTGCCCTTCTTTGCCAACACTTGTTATTTTGTCATTATTTTTTGATAGTAGCCATTCTAATGGGCAGGAAGTAATGTCTCCCTGTGGTTTTGATTTGCATTTCTCTATTGATAAGTTATGTTGAGCATCTTTCATGTGCTTGTTGGCCATTTGCATATCATCTTTGTAGAAATGTCGTAAGTCCGCTCATTTTTTGATAAGTTGAGTTTTTGTTGTTGAGTTGTAGGAGTTCTTTATATATTTTGAATATTAGCCCCTTGTCAGGTGCATGATTTGCACATATTATCTCCCCTTTTGTATACCTCCTTTTTACTATGTTGTGTCAGTTAATGCATGACAGTTTAATATTTTGATTTAATCCCATCAAAAAGCAATCCCTTTTGCTTTTAGCATCGTATCCAAGAAGTCATTGCCCAGTCCAACATCATGGAGTTTTCTGTGTTTTTATCTAGAAGTTTTTTAGTTGTACTTCCTACATTTCAGTCTTGAATCCATTTTGAGTTAATTTTTATATATAGTGTAAGATGAGGATCTGACTTCCTTCTTTTTTGTGCAGATATCAAGTTTTCTCAGCTGAATATGTTGAAGAGACTGTGCTTTTCCCTTTCAGTGGTCTTACTATCCTTGTCGAAGACCAGTTGGCCATATTCTTGATGGTTTATTTCCGGACTGACTTCTGTTTCATTGATCTATTTGTCTGTCTCTATGGTACCAGGGCTTCCCTCATAGCTCAATTGGTAAAGAGTCTACCTGTAGTGCAGGAGACCCAGGTTCAGTTCCTGGGTTAGGAAGATCCTCTGGAGAAGGAAATGGCTATTACTCACTCCAGTATTCTTGCTTGCAGAATCCCGTGGACAGAGGAGCCTGGCAGTCTACAATCCATGAGATCGCAAGAGTTGGATATGACTTAGGAACTAAACCACCATGTCAGTACCACTTTTAGCTTTTTAGATTAGTTTTGTAACATATATTGAAGTCAGGAAGTTTGAGTGATAACTTATTTTTAACTTACGCTGTTGTAGGTGTTGACAAATAGAGACGTAATAGAGAAATTGAGAAAACAATTCAAAGAATTCTTCATTTTATAGGAGGAGACTAGACCCACTTGAAGAATTAAGTAAGATGATCTAAATGGCAGAATGTAGGTGAGGCTGTCAATTGGCAACTAGTATGATAAGACCTATAGTCTAGTACTTCCTAGTTTACGAAGTGTTTGCACAGACCCTATGATTTGGGAAAGCTTCAAAAAGGTGATGAACCTTGAATTGATCTTGAAGATTGAATGTATTACCTCAATGGGTATAAATACTCAAACCATCTATGTCAGTTCTAGCATTGTGCTAAAGAAAATTACCGTCAGAGTCTTTTTAATGAAAGCCTCTGATAGTAATCTCAAGATTTTCAAAGGGGGTCAGTTATTATGAGACCTTTCACTGTGTGGTATTTTTTTCATCGACACTCTTTTGCCTTTCCCATTCCAGTCCAGTAATTGCTGATTTTCCGTATCTGCTCAACGAATAGCAGTGGGCCACACAAAAATAGAATACTAAGCCACAGTATTGTGTTTTCTAGGATGTACGAAGAACCTAGAATTAACCTGGCTGAGTTGTGTAGGCTGAATTGAAGGAGAGAGACTGGACCCAGAACAGCAAACTCAGTGGCTACTTTAGTAATTTAGGATACGTAAGACATACTTTCTCACCTTCTTAATAATAAGTATAAGGATATTTTGGATAAGTGTATTACTTGAGGGGACAATTGGTAGGATTTCTATGGAGGAAAGATGTATTGTGCTTGCAGATACAAGGCAAGGCATTGTTTGGGCACCCCAGGTGGTGCTAGTGGTAAAGAACCTGCCTGCCAATACAAGGGACGTAAAAGACGTGGGTTTGATCCCCGGGTCGGGAAGATCCTCTGGAGGAGATCATGACAGCCCACTCCAGTATTGCGTGGAGGATCCCATGGGCAGAGGAGCCTGGCAGGCTACAGTACACAGGGTTGCAAAGAGTTGAACACAACTGAAGTGACTTAGCATGCACTCATGCACGCACAAGGTGTTGTTTAGTGGTGACCNGCAGATAGTAGACATATTTTTGAATGAGCTAACGAGAAATTTAGCATTTTTGTTTTTAACTCAAACATTTTAGTGAGAAAATTCTGTAATGGTGAATAATTTTAGTATTAGTTTCACTCCGAAAATAATCAACATTTTAACTCAGCTGAGAGTCTTTCTTCATCATTTTGGCAGGAGACAATTCTGAAGCTAGTCTTTCTGATGTTACTGGTAACACAATAGAAAGTTAATTCCCGTTTCGGATGGTTGGTGTAGTGCCAGTGTGTAGCGATTTAGGAACGCTTAGTGCCTCTTCTCTTAGGTGCTCACTTCTGGGTCTTTTGGAGCCCTTGTCGCTTTTGAGTGAGGTGGTCTTGAGATAGGGTGGCATCTGCTGACCAATGCTGCAGTAATAAGCTGGCAGTTGCCCTTGCTGCCAGATCTATAGTATTCAGATAACCTAGTGTGAGATTTCATGGCTTTATACAATGACGTTTTCGTTTTAATTTGTTGTTAGAAATGCAGCATAGGATTGATTATGTGTTACAAGATTGAGTTTGTGTGTGTGTGCGTGCTTCCTTGTATCCAACCCTTTGCCACTCGATGGACTGTAGCCTGCCAGGCTCCTCTGTCCATGGAAACTTGTCAGGCAAGAGTGCTGGAGTGAGTTGCCATGCCCTCCTCCAGGGGATCTTCCCGACACAGGCATCGAACCCGATAAGATTGAGTTATGCGGATTAAAATTGAAGAGTTTTCTCTCATGTGGATTGTTGACTATTATAAATCTGGTCTCCATCTTACGGAAGAACATTGGAAGATTTGTGTCGCCCAGGCACTGTGACTTTGGCCATTTTCCCTTCACTTACTAATCAGTAATGTTCAGTGAACACCTTCTAGATGGCAGGTACTGTTCTCACCCCAGAATATAAGGAAGCTACCGGAGGGTTTTGTCCAAAGGGATTTGATCTGACATATTTTTAAGAGACAGAACGCTGATGTGTAGAGAATGGAATGAGGGGTGGGGGCAAAGGTGGAGACAGGGAGAAGGTCTAGCAGTTACCTAGGTGAGATATGGGGGTGCAGTAGCAGAGGCGATGAGAGGTGGCTGGATTTTGGACTCATCTTAGGTGAGGCTAACATGGTTTGGTTCACAGAAGGATGAATGATGTGGAGTGAGGGAAAGAGTGGAATCAAGGGTAACATCAAGGTTTGGGGCCTGAGCAACTGGAATAATGGAGGTGCCACGTATTGAAACGGGAAGGCTGGTGGAGCAGGTTTGGCTGGGGAGCTGAGTGGTACGTACTGGGTATGAGATAGTGTGGACCAAGTCAAGTTGGCAGCTGGGCAGGCCTATTAATCCTCACAGGCTTCGCTTTTCTCTTCGGTGTGAAAAAGGGAAAGTGTTTGCCCACCTCAGAATTCTCGAAATCAAGTGAGAGGAAAAAAACAAAGTTTAGACTGCTGAAGTAATGTCCTTTCGTGGTGGTATTATTTCTGGAAAGTAGACTGGTTACCATCTTATATACTTCGTGGAACTACTTATGTCATAGGCCAGAATGTAATTGGGGAAAGTTGGCATTTTCATTCCAAAGGCTGGCTTTCTCTGTGGATAGGTGGAAAAGCATTCTCTGATCCTGTGATTCCTGATCCTTTGATCCCTTTGATTCTGTGATTTCTGAGCAGCTTTTGGGAGAACTTGGTGTCAGGGGGCTTCATTTTGTGTAGAGCCGTTGGGGTGGTAAATGGGCGTGTAGTGCCAGACTTGCCCCTTAGTTAACAGAGCTTTCTGCAAAAGTGACTTTACTTAATATGTGGGAGGATGTTGTAGTGGAAAAGAACCCCAGCTCTTTCCTTTCTCAAAGTCTTTATTGTTTTATGCTTTCTATAACTTTGAACAGTTAATAAATTGGGTCTAATAGACCCAATTTATAAGGGGGACCATTCTCTGTGTTTCTTTCAGAATGCCTGTTTATGTAATCATATATTTTTGGTTGCTTAAAATTTTCTTACTGTCAGGTGAAATATGTTAAATGTATATTTGAATCCACTGAATTAAAATTTGTTTAGGATCTAAGTAAAAGTGTTGAACGTGGCTCATGCTGAATCTCCAGTACTATGGCCACCTGATTTGAACAGCCAACTCATTGGAAAAGACCCTGTGCTGGGAAAGATTGAAGGCAGAAGAAGAGAATGACAGAGGATGAGACTATTGGATGGCATCATTGATTCAGTGGACATGAACTTGGGCAAACTTTGGGAGTTTGGGAGGGACTCCCATTGGAGAGGGATTCTCTCCATTCGGGAGATGGTGAGGGACAGGGAAGCCTGGTGTGTTGCAGTCCATGGGGCCTCAAGGAGATACAACTTGGGGACTGAGCCCCAGCAACAAAAAGACCATCAGTCTTATATTTCAATGAGAGGTATTCTGAATGTATTACGCATCTTTCTTTAGAGGTAGTAGTAAATAGTTGTAGATTTGAAATACAGTATTCACTGATAATTGATATTTTCCCAACAGTTAGGATGTTGTTTTAGGAACGTCTTCATTTGAGAGAGATGATGGTGGATCTTGGTTCTTTTGATCCATAAGGCAGTTTGAGCAGTAATGCTACTGCTCTTTCTTCACTGCGCTCCTGGTTTACACACTTCATTTGGCATCAGCGGTGTGTGCTCATTGCAGGTCACGTGATGCAGAGAGAAGGTAAAGCCATTTTTAAAGGGTGCCTTTGCAGGCTTTCCTGGTGGCTCAGAGGGTAAAGCGCCTGCCCACAATGCGGGAGCCCTGGGTTCGATCCCTGGGTCAGGAAGTTCCCCTGGAGAAGGAAATGGCAACCCATTCCAGTATTCTTGCCTGGAGAATCCCATGGATGGAAAAGCCTGATGGGCTACAGTCCATGGGGTCTCAAAGAGTCAGACACGACTGAACGAGCTCACTTCACTTCACTTTTGAGAGCCTGACACATGTAGCAAATATAACTTGATGAATAACTGACAGTCTTTGGGAACTTGGTCTAAAAATATTCTAGGTGTTCAGTAGAAAGGGGGCAGTAATGGGTTTAACAGTGAAGCAAGGCATCAGGCGAAAGAGGAGAGTGAAAAAGCTGGTTTAAAACTCAACATTCAGAAAACTAAGATCATGGCATCCATCCCATCACTTCATGGCAAGTAGATGGGGAAAAAGTAGAAACTGATGAGTTTTATTTTCTTAGGCTCCAGAATCACTGCAGACAGTGAAATTAAAAGATGCTTGCTCCTTGGAAGAAAAGCTATGACACACTTAGTGTATTAATAAGCAGACATCACTTTGGCAACAAATATCTGTTATAGTCAAAGCTATGGTTTTTTCCCAGTAGTCCTGTTCTGATGTGAGAGTTGGTCCATAAGGAAGGCTGAGAGCCAAAGAATTGATGCTTTTGAACTATGATGGTGGAGGAAATCAAACCAGTCAGTCCTAAAGGAAATCAAATTGGAAGGACTGCTGCTGAAACCGAAACTCCAATATTTTGCCTACCTGCTGTGAAGACCCAACTCATTGGAAAAGATCCTGATGCTGGGAAAGATTGAGGGCAGGAGGAGAAGACAGAGGTTGAAATGGTTGGATGGCATCATCGACTCAATGGACATGAGTTTGAGCAATCTCCCGGAGAGAGTGAAGGACAGGGAAGCCTGGTGTGCTACAGTCCATTGGGTTGCAAAGAGGTGGACATGACTTCGTGGCTGAACAACCAAGGCATCAGGGGATAAGCACTGTTTTTCAGTAGGTACTGTGGAGGCAGAGATTATTTGGGTAGTTCTCTGGTTATCTTTCAAGCAAGAGGACATCTCTTCACGTTAGGGTTTTTATCAGGTCTTCAGATTTATAACATAAGTTGACCCATCTGCTCAATAATTGTTAGGTAATCTTTTTGCTTTTCCTTGCATCTGCTTACTATACGTTATTTGATTTAGCGACTAAGAAACTGAACTGTAGGTATTCAATACAGAATCACTTGACATAATTGTCTCGTAAAACCTTCAGTCTTTGTCTTTCTTTTTGAAGTACATTTTAGACAGCTTGGACTTCCCTGGTAGCTCAGATGGTAAAGCATCTGTCTACGATGCGGGAGACCCGGGTTCGATCCCTGGGTTGGGAAGATCCCTTGGAGAAGGAAATGGCANATGTTATTTGATTTAGCGACTAAGAAACTGAACTATAGGTATTCAATACAGAATCACTTGACATAATTGTCTCGTAAAACCTTCAGTCTTTGTCTTTCCTTTTGAAGTACATTTTAGAAAGCTTGGACTTCCTGGTAGCTCAGATGGTAAAGCATCTGTCTACGTTGCGGGAGACCCGGGTTCGATCCCTGGGTTGGGAAGATCCCTTGGAGAAGGAAATGGCAATCCACTCTAGTACTATTGCCTGGAAAATCTCATGGACAGAGGAGCCTGGTAGGCTATAGTCCATGGGGTTGCAAAGAGTCGGACACGACTGAGCGACTTCACATTCACATTAGAAAGCTTAGATCAGTTGTAAGAAATAATTTAAATAGTATTTGTATATTTAGTTCTGTATCTTTTCCATGCTTAATTTTTTTCTCCTAGAAGGAACACGACTTCTTAAGACTTTCTCAGAACTTTTGGGATTTCCAAATCATATATAATAGCTTTTTATTTGGACCCTAGTTTCAAAATCACTTTTACTGGGGAGATAATCTCTAAGCTTCTGAAGTCACAGTACCTATGTATGCACTACTAAGGTTTTTTTTTTTTTAATAACCTTTATTGCGTTATAAGTCACTTACAGTACAGTTTTCCCACTTGAAGAGTACAGGTCAGGCAGTAATTCGTAAGGTAACCCCCACCGTAAACAACTTGAGAGCATCTTTGTCACCCCAGAAGAAGCTCTAACCCCATTTCTCTGCAGTCCCACCCACCTCCTTGCGCATCCCTAGGCTGCCACTAACGTGCTGTCCATTTTTCTAGAGGTGCCTCTTCCGGACTTTTTCTGTCACACAGCGTGTAGTCCTGCGTGCCTGGCTGCTTTCACCTCGCTTTATCAAAGCTCTTTAACTTTGGTGGCAATGGTACAGATTTCAGATCTACAGAAACAACAGCCTGTGCTGGGACCAGGGAAAATGGCAAACCTTCCCTTAGCTGTGTGTGTTTGTGGAGCAAGGAGTGAACTTTGATGTTTCTGTAAACAAAGCCGCCCTGTGCTAATCCACCACTGTGCTCACTGCTCTCCATTGCCTGCCTGTACCCGACCGCTGCCTGCTGCTCTCATGACCTTTTCTGATGCCTCTTAGAAGTCATCTTGCCTTTCTTTTACTTTGGGTCTGGTCCAGGACCAAGCCTTGCCTTGCCTTTTTTCCCCCTTTTGAATGGACTGTTTTCAACTTGTCCTTTTTGTTTTATTGCCACCATCTTATGCAGACCCTTGACCTTTTTAAAAAATTTATTTTGGCCACAGTACACGCATGCGGGTTGTTCCCCAGCGAGGGATTGAACCCGCAAACCCTGCACTGGAAGCGCAGAATATTAACCAGTAGACTGCCAGGAAGTCCCTCAAGCCCTTGACTTTTATACTGGGTGGCTGTAGCAGGCTCCTTTCTGACCGGCTTGACTCTTGCTGCCCCAGACTCCCGGCATCTTGCCTGATTATTCTTTCTAATGGACCATTCAGATACACGTGCCACCCTGGAGGAATTTAAATGTTTCCAGTACATCAGACATACACTGTCCTGCCTGCTTTATGACCATTCTCTTGGGTCGCTCCTTCCCTGTTCATCTGATTTCTTTGCCCTCTTCAGGACTCTGTCTCTGCCTTCACACACGGGACCTCTGCCTTCTCCACTTCCCAGCTACCCTGACTTCCTTTGAGCCTTTGTTACTTTCGGTTTTAGTTCCATTCAATTCAAAAGGTAGGTGAAATCAGTGTGCTGAGGTGACTTAGCATGCAGGTTTATCTACCCATAGCTTTATCTCTACCCGATCCCTGCATATCTCCCCCTCACCATTATCTTACCCTCCTGTCCCCTCAGGCAGTTTTACCCTCTGAACAGTTTTATCTGTAATTTTCTCATTCTTCGGAGCCCACCTCCTTCCTTGCCGTCAGTCTGGTTGCTGTTACCTTGCTGTCTCCCTTGTCTGGAATGCTGCTCTACTGTGTTGTACGGTTAACGAGCTTACAGTTTATGTATTAACGCATACACCCGGAGAAGACTCAGAAGGAGTCATCCCTGTCTCAGGGATTCAAAATGAGTCATAGGGAAGGGGGAGAGTTTACCTTTGTCTTCTCAGACCCCAGACAGTGGAACAGTGAGTAAATACAGCTGTTTGAATTAGTATCAGAAAAGATGTTCCTGGTGGAACTGCATGCAAGTGGGCCAGGCTGTGTCTGTACACCATTGCGTGTATAGGTGGGATCATTCAGGATAGGGTCGTTGTAAAGGCTTTCATACATTTCACAGGGGCTCAGTGAGATGCGTGTTCTCAGTCTCCCTTGAGGATCAGAGTCATCTGGACAGCATTTTAAGTGCATGGATTCTCAGCCTTTGGAAAGTTCAGATTGAGTTATGAAGCCAGGCTTGGAAACCTTTGAGGTAGATAACAGCTTTAGGCCTAAGAGCCAACGACTGTTGCATTTGTTGACCAAAATTTTTTTGAATGCACGCATTGTGTGGCAGTGTAAAATTGTTTTGCCTTTATCGGACATTGGGTCAAGGGGTGTGTGCAGACAGACACTGAAAAACACTGCCTTCTCAGGTAGGTGTAGATTCTTTGAAGATAGGGACCATTTCTCATTTTGTTTTTTTATATGTCCCAGTGGAATGGGCCCACTGACATTCATTCTTAGGTGGTAAACGGATTCACCTGCTGTTACTGATTTACTCCCCTGTTGTAAAACTTGTTATGTTATTTTAACCAATAGTTTCCATTCAGCTTAACTCTTCTGATGAAAAGGAACCCCTCTGTTCCTAGTTGCATCATGGCAGATTCAGCCTTTTGATTTTGTTGCATCCCAGTAATGCAGTTTACATCGTCTACCATTTATTGAGTACCCAGTGTGCCAGACACTTTGTGTCACACTATTGCTAATCTTTATAACAAGCCTGCAGGATAGATATTGGGACTCTTGAGTGGGAGCCAAGATGTTGAGTTCTTGTTACAGAATTTCTCCCTGCCCATATCAACAGGCACCGCAGCATCCTCTGAACTGAGGAATTGTCTTGTATAGTCATCTTTTGGGACCAGGTCGTTGTAGTCATGATTTGGCAGTGTGAGTAGCAAGTATAATTGTTGGAATGCTAGAAAGCCTGTCTGCATGTAATAGGGTTGCTGTGACCATCACTCTGTGAGTTAAACTTGTAATTTGTTTTAAACACTGTGCCCCGCTGATGATGGAATTTGCCTACCCCTGTCTGATGAAAGGCTGGTTTTTCTCATGTAATTAAAAAAAAAAAA
>SJYV01016012.1:531056-545739 GCA_006410875.1 Neotragus pygmaeus | reverse complement strand
AAAAGGTAGGTGAAATCAGTGTGCTGAGGTGACTTAGCATGCAGGTTTATCTACCCATAGCTTTATCTCTACCCGATCCCTGCATATCTCCCCCTCACCATTATCTTACCCTCCTGTCCCCTCAGGCAGTTTTACCCTCTGAACAGTTTTATCTGTAATTTTCTCATTCTTCGGAGCCCACCTCCTTCCTTGCCGTCAGTCTGGTTGCTGTTACCTTGCTGTCTCCCTTGTCTGGAATGCTGCTCTACTGTGTTGTACGGTTAACGAGCTTACAGTTTATGTATTAACGCATACACCCGGAGAAGACTCAGAAGGAGTCATCCCTGTCTCAGGAATTCAAAATGAGTCATAGGGAAGGGGGAGAGTTTACCTTTGTCTTCTCAGACCCCAGACAGTGGAACAGTGAGTAAATACAGCTGTTTGAATTAGTATCAGAAAAGATGTTCCTGGTGGAACTGCATGCAAGTGGGCCAGGCTGTGTCTGTACACCATTGCGTGTATAGGTGGGATCATTCAGGATAGGGTCGTTGTAAAGGCTTTCATACATTTCACAGGGGCTCAGTGAGATGCGTGTTCTCAGTCTCCCTTGAGGATCAGAGTCATCTGGACAGCATTTTAAGTGCATGGATTCTCAGCCTTTGGAAAGTTCAGATTGAGTTATGAAGCCAGGCTTGGAAACCTTTGAGGTAGATAACAGCTTTAGGCCTAAGAGCCAACGACTGTTGCATTTGTTGACCAAAATTTTTTTGAATGCACGCATTGTGTGGCAGTGTAAAATTGTTTTGCCTTTATCGGACATTGGGTCAAGGGGTGTGTGCAGACAGACACTGAAAAACACTGCCTTCTCAGGTAGGTGTAGATTCTTTGAAGATAGGGACCATTTCTCATTTTGTTTTTTTATATGTCCCAGTGGAATGGGCCCACTGACATTCATTCTTAGGTGGTAAACGGATTCACCTGCTGTTACTGATTTACTCCCCTGTTGTAAAACTTGTTATGTTATTTTAACCAATAGTTTCCATTCAGCTTAACTCTTCTGATGAAAAGGAACCCCTCTGTTCCTAGTTGCATCATGGCAGATTCAGCCTTTTGATTTTGTTGCATCCCAGTAATGCAGTTTACATCGTCTACCATTTATTGAGTACCCAGTGTGCCAGACACTTTGTGTCACACTATTGCTAATCTTTATAACAAGCCTGCAGGATAGATATTGGGACTCTTGAGTGGGAGCCAAGATGTTGAGTTCTTGTTACAGAATTTCTCCCTGCCCATATCAACAGGCACCGCAGCATCCTCTGAACTGAGGAATTGTCTTGTATAGTCATCTTTTGGGACCAGGTCGTTGTAGTCATGATTTGGCAGTGTGAGTAGCAAGTATAATTGTTGGAATGCTAGAAAGCCTGTCTGCATGTAATAGGGTTGCTGTGACCATCACTCTGTGAGTTAAACTTGTAATTTGTTTTAAACACTGTGCCCCGCTGATGATGGAATTTGCCTACCCCTGTCTGATGAAAGGCTGGTTTTTCTCATGTAATTAAAAAAAAAAAAAAGTCGTTTTGGCTGTGCTGGGTCTTTATTGCTGCGTGGGCTTCTTGTGCTGAGTGGGGCTACTCTGTAGCTGTGGGGTGCGGGCTTCTCACTGGTGGCTTCTCACTGTGGGGCGTGGGTTCTGAGTGCGCAGGTTCAGTGGTTGCGGCACGTGGGCTCAGTAGTTGTGGGGCTCAGGCTCAGTTGCTCCGTGGCCTGTGAGATCTTCCTGGACCAGGGATCAAACACATCTCCTACATTGGCAGGCGGATCCTTCACCACTGGACCGCCAGGGAATCCCTGCTGGTGTAATTTTTAAGTATGGTAGGTAGTTCATAGTTTATCATTCGTCTGTGGTAGAGAGTCAGGGATAGTTCTTTGTATCTTAAGCAGTGGTCTGGGTTTCCTCGAACTGGCATGTGACCCATTTGGTGGTCTGTTTCCCTGCATCCATTGGAGGACTTTAGCCTGTCAAGGGCACCTCCACAGCGCTCCATTAACAGTGGTTATGAATATCTTCATGGCTTCCCTCTTGGCTCAGAGGGTAAAGTGTCTGCCTGGAATATGGGAGATGGGGGTTTGATCCCTGGGTCGGGAAGATCCCTGGAGAAGGAAATGGCACCCCACTCCAGTACTCTTGCCTGGAAAATTCCATAGACTGAGAAGCCTGGTGGGCTATAGTCCATGGGGTCGCAAAGAGTTGGACACGACTGAGCGACTTCACTTCATGAATATCTTTAGCTGAAATCTGTCCACGAACTGGTTTTATGGTGGGTTCTTTACTGATTCCATATCATTTTATCCTCTTGGAATTCCTTTGAGGTAGGTATTATCACTATTTAACAGATGATGAAGCTGGAGCTTAGAATGTTTAAATAACTTTCATTGTTTGAGACTTTCCTCTGTTTGCACTTTTCTAAGTGACTTGGGCATGGTTTACATAGGAGTTACACCATTTCTTTCCATTTCTCTCACTTCCTCCTATTGCTTCATCAAGAAAACTTGGGTGGTGCATGAGTGAACTTTTAGCAGTTGAAAAAGAGCAAGTATCTCCAACTCCTGTCCACATTCTCTCCCTGCTAGTGGAGTCAAGATAATAGTTGTCATTGAATATTCTCTCTTTGGACAGTTTCCTGAGATGTGGGAGGCCACCTCACAAGGGCTTCCCACCTGCCAGAGAAGTTGCAGGCTCAGGGTTCCTTCTGTGTCTAGTACAAGTTGCTGGAGGAAATGTAAATATTTATAGTTGTGGTAAAATAAATATAAATCTGCCCAGAGTTTGTAATCACACATGATTTTTTTTTTCTAGTTAGAAGACTTGCACTTTACTTCCCAACTTGAAGGCATGACCAGAAAAAGTGAGAAATGTATTTTCTGGGTGAAATGCTTTCATTCCCATCTTTCAGCATGAGTTCTGCTGGGAAGTCATCATCTTGTCATTGACTTCCGCCTGTTTCCCTAAAATTATCATGCTGTCATCACGTCAGCATCTGTTTTGTTTTGAAATAAGTATCCTTTAAGAGGCTGGAGACATATTAGAAATACATAGATTAAAGAGAGGTTGGAGAAGGCAATGGCATCCCACTCCAGTACTCTTGTCTGGGAACTCCCATGGACGGAGGAGCCTGGTGGGCTGCAGTCCATGGGGTTGCTGAGTCAGACATGACTGAGCGACTTCACTTTCACTTTTCACTTTCATGCATTGGAGAAGAAAATGGCAACCTATCCCAGTGTTCTTGCCTGGAGAATCCCAGGGATGGCGGAGCCCAATGGGCTGCCGTCTGTGGGGTTGCACAGGGTCGGACATGACTGAAGCGACTTAGCAGCAGCAACAGCAAAGAGAGGTTAATGGAACTGAAGTTAATTGAAAATACAGAAACAGGTGTAAGACCAATCTTAGCAATCAAGTGTGTTTTTGAGAAACACACGTTCAATTGATCAAACAATTGAAGTCACTAGTAGAAGTTAATTTAGTTAACTTAGGTCATGGTGAAAGCGGGGAACATTTTCACTGCCCTGCTATAACTTTTCTGTTGAGTTGTGGGCTTTGTATGTTTATTGAATCCAACATACCTTTAAACTTTGCGTTCAGGTCATTTCTCCAAACCAAATATTTGATATTTCTCTTTCATGTTAAATCAGTGCAAGATTTTCTGCTTTGGTTTATTAGATAAGGATTTGGGGTGGTATAATAAGGTAGTTGGGGTGGGTTTATCTTAATCCCCTGTTTGCTTTTGTATTTAGGCTTATTATTTAATCTTCAGGACAAAGATTCATTTTAAAGAGTGTTATTGAGCTTTGGTTCTACCAGGGCCATAACATGCTCATCAAGTGGATCACAGAGCCCCAAGGTTGTTTAATGAACTCAGTTTCTGGTGCTCTGATTTATAGCAGGATGCCCAAGGATCTTAGGTCTGTTCACCATCCCTGTCTTGGTTTACCGCTGCTGCAGTGAATCGCCTGCAGTAGTTCCCCTTGTCTTCAGGTTACAGACTTTTCATGTTTAACCACTTTGCCTACCTTTCAAATAATGATACACAGTTGCAGTAATCCAAGTTCACTAAGGACGTGTCGCATTCACACCTTGATTTGCTCACCATCAGTTGACAGGGTCTGTTTCTAAATATTACCCAAATATTCACCATTCACTCCACGACTGCTGCTTGAGCTTTTTTTCGTGTGTCAGGCACCTGCCGTGGACTGGCACTGTGGTGAGTGTTATGCAAATAACTTATCAGTCCTGTTCTCAAGATGCTGCCAGTTTGTTGGGGAGCTCAGAAAGAATAAAAGAAAATGTCCAGCAGGAGATGAAGGAAATCATTTCAATGCGTAGTCTTCCTTTTCTATTTTGAAAGCTTAGGAGAAAATCTGGAGAGTACAAGAATGTTTGAAGAAGAGGAGACGAGTCATCCATCATTCTGCCACCCAGGAGTAACCACCATTAACTTTTTCTTGGTCCCTATCTTTTAAAAAAAGGCTTCTGAAAACAGGTAAAACAGAGATTTTTCCAGTAGAAGAGGGCTTTTGGGTGCAGTGTGATGGGGAGTAGGAAAAGAGGCTTTGGGGAAACTACAGGATTTCCAGCGTTGGGGCCGTGACGTGGAGCACAGCAGCCTTGGAGGGGGGTGTCTGGGAGTCCTCACGAAGAAAACGCTGGGGAGCAAAATCAGAGCTGCTTTGACCTTAAATTCCTTTTTGAATGGTTTCCATGTACAAGCATGTTGGGTTCTGACATTTTGTAAGGTGGTAGTTGGCATTCCAGAAGCTTTTCTCCCAACGCTTTCATTTTAATCTGTTCTACACCCGGCAAGGCAGAACCTACTCTCTAGGATGGGGTGTGAGAGATGATTTACAAAGTACAGTGTGTCCACTGCCTGCCCAGGGTTTAGCTGAGAGAGTTTATAACAGGAGAAGCAAAGAAAGAAACAGTGTTCTTTTCCAGGGTCATTTATGTAGTAGGTCTTCTTTTGGATATATTGTCTCATTGAATTTCCTAGTTAAGGTTTGAGGAAGGAGTTTTCCTCATTTTTATAGTTGTGATTTAGAAAATTCAGAGGCTCAGGTGCTGGTCTGTGATACACAGTGTTTCATAGTAAGTGGCAGTGGTTCATATAGGCTTTGGGAGCGGATATTGGGTTCCATCCTACCAGTGTGACCACTGGTAATTTCTCAACCTCTTTCTTCCCCCCCACCCCTACTTTTATTTGCATATATATGTATATATATATATTTTTTTTTTTTTAGTGTCATTTACTTCACAGGCTATAAGTTCTTGTTTCTTCTGGGATATCTTTCTCTTTTGTGCAACTTCCTCTCTGTTTTAGAAGCAATCTGCTTTTTCAATAAGGATCATCTCAGTGTGGCAGGGTGAGCTCAAGAATGGCAAACCATTTTTAGAGGTCACTTAGGGCTGCTTCTCAGCCTCTTCCTGTTTGAAAAGGGGACAGTGCTGATGCTTAACTCACAGGTCAAGATGAGATGAGACGCTGTATATAACACCCTTCCCAGAGGTGCGATTTAGTACCAACGTTTGGGAGCTCTTAGGAGGGCAATGGGGTGGCCGAACACACAGCGCCCGGCACATAATAGCTGTCCAGAGATATTAGTTACCCACTCTTTCTTACGACCCTCCCAGCCTTTCTGTTTCGCTGGTCAGTTTCCCTTGGATTTTTAAAGACTCTGTGGAAAGATACATTTCACTTCGGTTGTAATGGTGGGTTCTTGGATTTATAAAATAAAATTAATTTCATGTGCATTACACAAGAAAATCCCATTTCATCAGTAGTTGTCTTTTTTTTTTTTTTTTTTTAAATTTATATTTATTTGGCTGCACTGAGTCTTAGAGTTATGGAGCATGGGATCTTTGGTTAAGACATACAAACAGCATATGGGATCTAGTTCCCTGACCAGGAATCAAACCCAGAGTCTTAGCCTCTGGATCAGCTGGGAAGTCCCCAGTAGTCTTTGAAAGGTCATCCTGAACATTTCTCCTTGGTGTCAGATGTGGGGAGGTTAGGGTTAGGAAAGCTACGAGCTCAGACTGGGGGAGAGGGGAGTGTGAACAGAGGGAGGAATCAGCTTGCTTATTTTCTCAGTTTAGTTTGCTCCTTGCCAGCCTCAGCAAGGTCTGTATTGTAGCCACCGTTGTAGCCACGTGTGGCTGGGATTTCTGACAGTGAGCTGAGCGTGAGAGGGCAGGACGGGAACTTGTCCGGACATACTTGGTTCTCCTTGCGTACTCATGCTTCATTCACATCGTCAGTCAACAAACAGTTGGTTGAAACTAGCATGTATTAGGGCACTGTCTGTCCTTGGGTTCAAAGGTAGCATCCATTTTCATGAGAGCAGGCTAGGCTAACCGATGAGTAGCAAAATTAAAGTCTCTCTCTTTTTTAAGTATTTTGTGTTTTTTAAAAAAATGTGTCTTTGTTGACCGCACTGGGTCTTCATTGCTGCGCGCGGGCTTTCTCTGGTTTGGTGCAGGGCTTCTCACTGCAGTGGCTTCTCCTGTTGTGGAGCGCTGACTCTAGGTGCACAGGCTTTGGTAACTGCCACTCATGGGCTTAGTTGCTCCTTGGCATGTGGAATCTTCTTGGACCAGGGATCGAACCTGTGTCCCCTGCATAGGCCAATGGACTCCCATCCACTGCGCCACTAGGGCAGTCCACAGTTTTTAAGTGCCAGGATAGAGGGAGCTTTGTCAAAACATGTTAACATTTTTCTGTGTTTGCTTCTTTTGCTAAACCTTGAAGGCCAGGGCTGTATATTTTGTGATTTTGCATTCCCAGAACCTTAATTTTAAATGCATCCCTGAATAAATATANTCTGCTTTTTCAATAAGGATCATCTCAGTGTGGCAGGGTGAGCTCAAGAATGGCAAACCATTTTTAGAGGTCACTTAGGGCTGCTTCTCAGCCTCTTCCTGTTTGAAAAGGGGACAGTGCTGATGCTTAACTCACAGGTCAAGATGAGATGAGACGCTGTATATAACACCCTTCCCAGAGGTGCGATTTAGTACCAACGTTTGGGAGCTCTTAGGAGGGCAATGGGGTGGCCGAACACACAGCGCCCGGCACATAATAGCTGTCCAGAGATATTAGTTACCCACTCTTTCTTACGACCCTCCCAGCCTTTCTGTTTCGCTGGTCAGTTTCCCTTGGATTTTTAAAGACTCTGTGGAAAGATACATTTCACTTCGGTTGTAATGGTGGGTTCTTGGATTTATAAAATAAAATTAATTTCATGTGCATTACACAAGAAAATCCCATTTCATCAGTAGTTGTCTTTTTTTTTTTTTTTTTTTTAAATTTATATTTATTTGGCTGCACTGAGTCTTAGAGTTATGGAGCATGGGATCTTTGGTTAAGACATACAAACAGCATATGGGATCTAGTTCCCTGACCAGGAATCAAACCCAGAGTCTTAGCCTCTGGATCAGCTGGGAAGTCCCCAGTAGTCTTTGAAAGGTCATCCTGAACATTTCTCCTTGGTGTCAGATGTGGGGAGGTTAGGGTTAGGAAAGCTACGAGCTCAGACTGGGGGAGAGGGGAGTGTGAACAGAGGGAGGAATCAGCTTGCTTATTTTCTCAGTTTAGTTTGCTCCTTGCCAGCCTCAGCAAGGTCTGTATTGTAGCCACCGTTGTAGCCACGTGTGGCTGGGATTTCTGACAGTGAGCTGAGCGTGAGAGGGCAGGACGGGAACTTGTCCGGACATACTTGGTTCTCCTTGCGTACTCATGCTTCATTCACATCGTCAGTCAACAAACAGTTGGTTGAAACTAGCATGTATTAGGGCACTGTCTGTCCTTGGGTTCAAAGGTAGCATCCATTTTCATGAGAGCAGGCTAGGCTAACCGATGAGTAGCAAAATTAAAGTCTCTCTCTTTTTTAAGTATTTTGTGTTTTTTAAAAAAATGTGTCTTTGTTGACTGCACTGGGTCTTCATTGCTGCGCGCGGGCTTTCTCTGGTTTGGTGCAGGGCTTCTCACTGCAGTGGCTTCTCCTGTTGTGGAGCGCTGACTCTAGGTGCACAGGCTTTGGTAACTGCCACTCATGGGCTTAGTTGCTCCTTGGCATGTGGAATCTTCTTGGACCAGGGATCGAACCTGTGTCCCCTGCATAGGCCAATGGACTCCCATCCACTGCGCCACTAGGGCAGTCCACAGGTTTTAAGTGCCAGGATAGAGGGAGCTTTGTCAAAACATGTTAACATTTTTCTGTGTTTGCTTCTTTTGCTAAACCTTGAAGGCCAGGGCTGTATATTTTGTGATTTTGCATTCCCAGAACCTTAATTTTAAATGCATCCCTGAATAAATATATGTAAGTTCAAAGCTGACACTGGGGTAAGATAGTTTATGAACGGTGCATTTCAACTGTCTGTATATTCGTGGAAATCTCAACCCTATGAATAAGTACTTGACTTATTGGTAGTTCTTTTTTTAGAAGATAGAAGATGAAAATTGTCACTGATTCATACTTTCGGTGAAAGTGGCTATTTTGTCTTGGGGTTTTGCCATGATGAAGAGAATCTTATGGCCTGGATTTTTAGGAAGAGACTTCACAAAGCTCAGAGAACAGATAGTATACCTCTAAGGCCGGTAGAACTATAAAAAGGAGTATGGTTGCATCCAGATGGGTGGGGAGCTCCAGAAGACAAAAGTTGTGATTGTAGGATTTCAAATCCTGCTGATAAGCTAAAATGAGACCCGCTTCACAAGTCAGCACATCTGTTTAAGGCCATTGCAGAAGAAACCAGATTAAAAACAAAACAAAACCAGCTTTATTGATGTATAATTCACATACCATACAATTAGCCCATTTAAAGTATACAATTCAGTGGTTTTTAGTGTATTCATAGCTATGTGCAGCCATTGCCACAGTCAGTTTTAGAACATATTCATTGCTTTGAAAAGAAACCTCCTGCCCTTCAGTAATCATCCCGCCACCTTCCCCACTCCCCTGCCCCTGACCTAAGGAGCTGCTAATCTACTTTCTGTTTCTATAGATCTGTCTGTTCTGAATGTTTCCTATAAATAGAATCGTACATGATCTTTTGTGACTTCTTTCACTTACCATCATGTTTTCAAGATTCATTCACCTTGTAGCATGAGTCAGTACTTTATTGCTCAATAATATTTCATGGTATGGATATATAACACTTTGTTTATCCATCAGTTAATGGACATTTGGGTTGTTTCCACCTTAAGGTATTAAAAATAATGCTGATATTCATATGTAAGCTTTTGTGTGTACATATGTTTTCATTTCTTTTGGGTCTATGCCTAGGAGTAGAATTTCTGTATCATACGGTAATTGTTTAACCTTTTGAGGAATTGCTAAGACTGTTTTCCAAAGTAGCTGTACCACCAGTGTGCAGGAGGGTTCCAGTTTACCCACATCCTTGCCAGCACTTGTTGCTATATTTACTGTTTGACTTTTTTAATGTTAGGTGGCACTAGTCGTTAAGACTCCACGTCCAGTGCAGGAGACGTAAGAGATGTGGGTTTGATCCCTGGGTCAGGAAGATCCCCCGGAGTGGAAAATGGCAACCTACTCTAGTATTCTTGCCTGGAGGATTCCATGGACAGAGGAGCCTGGCGGGCTGCAGTTCATAAGGTTGCAAAGAGTTGGACATGACCAAGTGACTAAATTTTCAGCCAGAGTGAGAATGGTTTCTGTCCTTTCAAAAATATTGGGCTTTCAGTTCCCATAGGGTTGTGGCATTTTTGGTGCTGGGGGCACAAAGTTTGAATGTCAAGTTCCCAGTTTAGGAGGTCAGCTTGCACCAAGTATTCTTTGTGTACACACACACACACACACACACACACACACACACACTTTTTATTGGAGTATAGGGGATTTACAGTGCTGTGTTAGTTTCAGGTGTACAGTAGAGTGATTCAGATATATATGTTATATATTCCTTTTCAGATTCTTTTCCATTATACAAGATAGTGAATATAGTTGCAAGATAGTGAATGTAGTTCTCTGTGTTATACAGTAGGACTTTGATATTTATCTGTGTTTTAGTGTATATATGTTCATCATAACCTCCTAATTTATCTCTCTCCACCCTTAACTTTGTTTTCTGTGCCTGTGAATCTGTTTTGTAAATAAATTCATTTGTATTTCTTTCTTTTTTAGATTCCACATGTAAGTGATGGTACATGATTATGTCTTTCTGTTACTTTATTTAGCATGGTAATCTCTAGGTCCATCCATTTGCTGCAGATTTCTCCCATGGTTTTTGAATGGTTCAATTGTGGAGGAAACAGTCTGATAAATAATTGTCATATGTATGGAGAGTGCCTCTAAAGCTGGTTGTGAGATGCTTTGTGACATTGTGATGGAGAGTGGAGGACATCTTTGAGGAGGTGGTACTGCTTCTCAGATCTGCACAGACTGAGGGGAAGTGGACTGGGTGGGGAGGGCAGGTAGATGCTGAGACTTGGGTGTAAGAGAATTTCTGCTGTACAGAATGAAATGATTATGAAAAAACTTTCTGGAAGTGGGAAGGTGTTGCCACTGCTTGGCCTCATAGTGGAAAGCTTTGCATATGATGCTGAAGAGTTGGGAGTTTAACTGTCAGAAGAAAGTCTGGAAAGATTTTGAATATCCAGGAAGCAGAATGGTCAGATTTGCATTTAAAACATTTGCTAACACATAATGTGGAAAAGGGCTTCCCTAGTGGCTCAGATGGTAAAGACTGCCAGCAGTGTGGGAGACTCTGGTTCGATTCCTGGGTTGGAAGGATCCCCTGGAGAAAGGAATGGCTACCTGCTCCAGTATCATTGCCTGGAGAATTCCATGGGACAGAATTCCATAGCCTGGAGGGCTACAGTCCATGGGGTCACAAAGAGTCAAGCACGACTGAGTGACTAACTCTTCAAATGTGGAAAATAAAAGTACTCATCTGAACCTTGGGAGACAGTCATTTCTTAGAAGAGTGAGGTTAGGGATTAGCTGGATCAGAAGACCAAGGAAAGGAGCAGATTTTTGAGGTATTTGGAGAGACTGAAGCAAGTCATTCTGTGCTAATCTTGTTTTCTCTCTAAAATAGATTTTAGGAAGGTTTGATAGGTTATTAGTTAGGGGACTGCAGTCTTTTGATTGCAGCAGAGTGTTCAGTTTAACAAAATGCTGTCCTGGTGAAAAAGATGGAGAATATGAAGTGGCTATTTGATTGGTTTGCAGCTCATTGAATGCTGCTGCTGCTGTTAAGTCGCTTCAGTCATGTCTGACTCTGTGCGACCCCGTAGGCGGAAGCCCACCAGGCTCCCCCGTCCCTGGGATTCTCCAGGCAAGAACACTGGANACATGACTGAAGTGACTTAGCAGCAGTACCAGCAGCAGTCTATCTGTGATATTAAAAGTTGCATGTGGGAGAATGATTAGAAAAAAATGTCTAAAAAAAACTTTTGTCAGTGACAGTGAAAAAGGTTGAGAAACACTGCTTAAAAGAGAATTCGAGGTTTGGAATGGTAAGCAGAATTTACAGAGAAGGGTATGTAGAGATACCCTAGAATTTGTACATTTAATAACAGAAACTTGAAGACCTCATTATAGGATGGGAATATTTCTTGATGTATATGTTTCTGTGCAGGGAGAAAAATTAGAGTTAAGTTTCTTTGGTAATTTTATTTGACCTTAAACTCGGTATAAGTTGAGTTCACAGGCTGATAGCGTAAGAGAAAAGTTGATGTTAGCCTTAGGCTTCATGTGTAAAAACAGATGTTATGGGTTCAGTGTCGTACTTAACACTGGCTGGAACCTGATCTGGAGATGTAAAAAACTTGAACATCCAGAGGGTGATCAGAAAGATGGGAGGTCTCGATACCAGGTTGAGAAGTACACACCCAGAGCAGCAGCTGGCTTGTTGCTTAAGTATACCATGACGACTGTAAGAATTTGTGGCTTGGATCCACAAGCATAATTAAATTGGGCAAGGCCGTATCATTAATATATTAATTAAATCAGTGTTTATTGAGTGTCTGCTCTCTGCCAGGCCTTGTTTTAGGCAGTGGGGGCTCAGTACTCAGTAAAAAGGACAAAATACCTTTGTACTTATGAAATTTGTAGTTTAANCAAGCATAATTAAATTGGGCAAGGCCGTATCATTAATATATTAATTAAATCAGTGTTTATTGAGTGTCTGCTCTCTGCCAGGCCTTGTTTTAGGCAGTGGGGGCTCAGTACTCAGTAAAAAGGACAAAATACCTTTGTACTTATGAAATTTGTAGTTTAATGAGACAGTAAACAAGATAAGTTTGTAAAACAGACCTAGTATGTAAGATAGTGTGTTAGATATGGACACGTCCTAAAGGAGAAAAAAAATAAGAGAGGGAGAAGGATGTGAAATACTGGGGAATGGTGTAAGTTCTAGATAGAGAAGTCAGGCTGGAGAAGGCCTTTTTGGGAAGGTGACTCAAAAGAAAAACTCCCTTTATTGTAGTATGAACAAGCATGGAGAAAAGTGCAAAAATGACAAGCGTGCAGTGGGGTGAATTTTTACAACGTGGATACAGCAATGTAGCCAATGCTCATATTAAGAGCAGACTATTAGTCTCTCAGAAGTCCTGGTTTCCCTTTCCCAGTCAAAGCATTGCCCGCTGACTACTAACACTGTAGCTTACTTTGTTGGGGCCAGTTTCTGTGCTTTATTTGATTCATTTGTTTAAATATTTATTTGGCTGCACTGGCTCTCGGTTGCAGCAGGATCTTCTGTCTTTGGTTGCAGCATGCAAGCTCTTGGTTGTGGCATGTGGTACCTAGTTACCTGACGAGGGATCAAGCCCGGGCCCCCTGCATTGGGAACGTGAAGTCTTAGCCACTGGCCCACCAGGGAAGTCCCCGGAGCTTTATGTTAATGTTTTCATGCATAATCTATTCTTTTGTTTCTTGCTTCTGTCACTCAGCATTGTGTTTGTGAAACGCATCCATGCAAGTATGTGCAGTTCGTTCATTTTGGTTGCTGTCGAGCATTCCTTTGTATGACGTTACCACGTTTGTTTTCCTGTCTCTGGCTAGTACTGCCATGCACATTCCCGTATATGTCTGTCTGTCAAGACCTCTGTGGGGATGTAACAGGAGTGGAATTGTTGGGTCATGGGGTATGAGTATATTCACTTTACTCGATACCGAGAGCAGTTTTTCCCTAGGTTGTATGTCTCATCGGCGGAGGCCGAGAGCTCCACATTCTTGGCAACACTTGATGTTTCCTGCCATTTAACTTGAGCTGTTCTGGTGGGTGTGTAAAACTATTTCTTTGTGGCTTTAATTTGCATTTCCCCAGAGACTAAAGCAGCTGAGGACTTCTTCATGTGTTATTTGACCATTTTGATGTCACTTTTAGGGGTGATGGAAACTGTGTCTTCATTGTGATGGTGAGAAGTGGTTGAATAAGGACCAGTGGGGACGTCCTCCCCTGAGTTTTGATACCTCCCATCAGCCCCCATTTCCATCATCAGCAGTCAGTCTCCAATTTCACTGACTTTTTTTTTTTCTTATTTTCACAAACCTTGGTAAAGAATCTGCCTATAATGCCAGAGACCTGGGTTCGATACCTGAGCTGGGAAGATGCCCTGGAGAAGGGAATGACAGCCCACTCCAGTATTCTTGCCTGGAGAAATCCATGGACAGAGGAGCCTGGTGGCTACAGTCCATGGGGTTGCAGAGTCGGACATGACTGAGCAACTTTTCAAGGACACATTTTATGATCAAGACTGACAAACTTAATGCTCGTGGCCTAGATGTGGAGTGTGAGGGAGGAGTCAGGAATGCGATTGGGTCTTATTTTCTTTACTTTTCACCTGAGCAGCTGGAAGAAGGGGAGTTGGGATGTTGCAGACGTTGCAGATGGGAAAGGTGACTATCTGAAGCAGTTGGTATCTAGACTTTGGCATTTTTACGCATGTCATGGACATGAGTTTGAGCAGACTCCAGATAATGAAGGACAGGGAAGCCTGGCATGTTGCCGTCCATGGGGTTGCAAAGAGCCGAACGTGACCAAGCAACTGAATGGCAACAACACGTAATTAGGGGTTTTTTTTTTTTTAGCATTTTATAAAGAAAGGCCATTTATATACAAAAAGAATAGGAAGGACATAATTTCAGAATAAAGGGCAACCCTTTAAATAAGATAGATTATGTAAGACTCATGAACAAGTTCTATTTTTATCCCCTCATTTCTCTGAGGACTTACAAATGCCAGTATTGTTTTGCAGGCCAGCTTTGGGAATCACTGATTTGTGGTATTAGGTACACATCCCTTGATTTTGATAGTGTTACTAACTGAACGTTGTATCTCTGTCCTTAAATTTGCAGTAAAGATTAAATGGGGCTAGACTCTAAATGAACTTCCCAGGTGGCGCTAGTGGTAAAGAACCCACCTGACATTGCAGGAGACATAAGAGATGTGGGCTCTGTCCCTGAGTTGGGAAGATTCCCTGGAGGAGGGCTTGGCAACCCACTTCAGTACTTTTGCCTGGAAAATCTCATGAAGCCTGGTGGGCTGTACAGTCCATGGGGTCGCAAAGAATTGGTCATGACTGAAGTGACTTAGCACGCATGCATGCAGACTCTAAATATGAGAAACCATAAAAAACATCAAAGTAGGCCATGTGTCATTTCTAGCCTAGAAAGACTTTTTTTTTTTTTT
>SJYV01016012.1:512302-528554 GCA_006410875.1 Neotragus pygmaeus | reverse complement strand
TTTTTTTTTTTAGCATTTTATAAAGAAAGGCCATTTATATACAAAAAGAATAGGAAGGACATAATTTCAGAATAAAGGGCAACCCTTTAAATAAGATAGATTATGTAAGACTCATGAACAAGTTCTATTTTTATCCCCTCATTTCTCTGAGGACTTACAAATGCCAGTATTGTTTTGCAGGCCAGCTTTGGGAATCACTGATTTGTGGTATTAGGTACACATCCCTTGATTTTGATAGTGTTACTAACTGAACGTTGTATCTCTGTCCTTAAATTTGCAGTAAAGATTAAATGGGGCTAGACTCTAAATGAACTTCCCAGGTGGCGCTAGTGGTAAAGAACCCACCTGACATTGCAGGAGACATAAGAGATGTGGGCTCTGTCCCTGAGTTGGGAAGATTCCCTGGAGGAGGGCTTGGCAACCCACTTCAGTACTTTTGCCTGGAAAATCTCATGAAGCCTGGTGGGCTGTACAGTCCATGGGGTCGCAAAGAATTGGTCATGACTGAAGTGACTTAGCACGCATGCATGCAGACTCTAAATATGAGAAACCATAAAAAACATCAAAGTAGGCCATGTGTCATTTCTAGCCTAGAAAGACTTTTTTTTTTTTTTTCTTTAAAGAGGGAGAACCAGATGCATCCAGAAGACACATATGGCTCATGTGTAATCATAGTAAAGCTTGGTACTCATCATAGTAACTTCTTTGCTCATAGACTCTGAACCGGTTGTTTCAAAGATTTTGTTGTGAAGTAGACAGTGGCACCCCACTCCAGTACTCTTGCCTGGAAAATCCCATGGATGGAGGAGCCTGGTGGGCCACAGTCCATGGGGTCGCTAAGAGTCGAGCACGACTGAGCAACTTCACTTTCAGTTTTCACTTTCATGCATTGGAGAAGGAAATGACAACCCACTCCAGTGTTCTTGCCTGGAGAAGCCCAGGGATGGGGGAGCCTGGTGGGCTGCCATCTATGGGGTCGCACAGAGTCGGACATGACTGAAGTGACTTAGCAGCAGCAGCAGCCTACCTCTTAAGGTTTGTAGTTTTTTTTTTTTAAAGCAAATTGGTTTGCCTTGTCCTGAGGGAATATTAGACTTACATTTTAACCTTTCTATATTCCCATTCTCCCTGAAGTGAAGTGAAAGCGATAGGTGCTGAGTCGTGTCCCATGTTTTGTGACCCCATGAACTGTAGCCCACCAGGCTCCTCTGTGCATGGAATTCTCCAGGCAAAAATACTAGCGTGGGTTGCCATTTCCTTCTCCAGGGGACCTTGCTGACCCAGGGATCGAACCCAGGTCTCCTACATTGCAAGGAGATTCTTTGCTCTCTGAGTCACCAGAGAAGCCACCCATTCTTCCTCCCAACAGGGTTATAAGAGTGCACTATAAAGTATTTGGTGAAAGCAGTTCGGGGCGGCGGGAGGGGGATGTGGCCCTGAAGTAACAGAGGAGAAGCTAGCTGCTCTGAGTGCCTGTGTGCCTGTGCGCCAGAGCCGTGTTGTCACTGACTTTGGTGGACTGTCTCGAATCTTGTGCTTTGCTTTGAATTGAATGCCTGCCAAGTTGCTTCAGTCATGTTCAACTCTTTGCAACCCTGTGGACTTTAGCCCGCCAGACTCCTCATCCATGGGATTCTCTAGGCAAGAATACTGAGGTGGCCATGCTCTCCTCCAGGGAACCTTCCTGACCCAAGGCTTGAAGCTGGGTCTCCTGCATTGCAGGCAGATTCTTTACCATCTGAGCCACCAGGAAAGCCCACTTTCTATTTGGCAGAGCATTGAGACACCTTGTGAATAGTATCGTCAGTGTGTAAGTGATGTTTTATATGAAAGTTTTGCCTGTGACTCTTACCTGAGAAAGATTTTGTGCACTCTCATATACAGAGTAATTTGATTATTCAAGCATATTGAATGTCCTTTGTGAGATCCCGTGGCCATCTTAAAGAACAGTATTAATAACAACTGATTACATTTCCCCTCTTTGCTAACTGATTTGATGGGACTTAATATCTTTCTACCAGGAAGAGAATTTTAGCATGCATAATCACTTCTGAGCGTTTCCAGTCTGCTTTTGGTGTTAGGTAATAATGTATTTTAGTTAGTTGATGTGTCTGTGATTTTAACATGATTATCTGGCCCCCTGAGGGATGGGAGAAAATTAGTGAAAAGCTCATTGCTGCTCTGTGAGTTAAGCTGTGCCTTGGCACCAAGTGCTGATTGCTTTGGCATTCAAACACAGCATTGGATCACCTGTGTGCAGTTTAGGAATGTTCTCAAAGTGCTACCTAACCCTACAGGATGCTCCGTAAACTTGAGCTGATATAGGAAGTGATGTTTATCATATTTTGTTTTCAAATAGCTGGCCAGGTTACTGTCATCAGACTCTTTATTGGGTAAAAAATCATTTTCCTCTTTTTGCATGGCAGAGGTGATGAAATTTAAGAGAAAGTACATATAAGGAAAGGTTGGAGGTATTGATTGTGGATTTGAGCCTTGGCTCAGAGCAAAGTTCTTTTTGATTTATGGTGGAATATTCTGTGGATTCCTTGTGTTTCAGTCTCAGCTCTTGTATGGGGAAATAATGAAAGGAATATGTTCTGTATGAATTGGTCAGGGTTTTTAGTTACAGATTCTGAGATCTATTCTAGTTAGTGTTAAGCAGAAAGGAGTTAATGAAGGGTGCTAGGTAACTTAGAAAATCATCAGGCGAGCTGAAGGAAGAGACTGGGTATGGCTGGCTGTTCGTCCTGCACTGTGAAACCCGTCCTCCTCCCAGGAGGCCCCTGCTTGAGTCAGTTCAGTTCAGTCACTCAGTCATGTCCGGTTCTTTGCGACCCCATGAATTGTAGCACACCAGGCCTCCCTGTTCATCACCAACTCCCGGAGTTCACTCAAACTCATGTCCATCGAGTCCGTGATGCCATCCATCCATCTCATCCTCTGTTGTCCCCTTCTCCTCCTGCCCCCAATCCCTCCCAGCATCAGCGTCTTTTCCAGTGAGTCAGCTCTTTGCATGAGGGGGCCAAAGTATTGGAGTTTCAGCTTTAGCATCAGTCCTTCCAATGAACACCCAGGACTGATCTCCTTTTCCCCCCATATTACTCTGAAACTCCATTCTGAAGGAGCCCCATGTGCTGTGGTTGATGGAATGGTTACTGACTTGAGTCTTTGGACTCTTTAATCAGCAGAAGTTGATAAGACGCCAGAAGAGAAATTCAGGCACGGCTTTGTTGGGACTTGTGAAGGTGCAGAAACAAGGAAAAGGTGCCCTTGGTTGCTGTCCAAGGAGGGCAGGGGTGAGGGTTGGGGTGGAGCAGTGTCAGGCCGGAGGGCTGTCTCAGGCGGTCTGCTCACCCCCTTGGTGGCACCATATGCAGGGATCCTGCAGGGCCCTGCTTTTGCTCCTTGCACCTCATAAACAGCAGTTGGTTTGTGGCTTTTTGTATTATTGTTCATAATTGCCTCAACTGCACATATGTGCAGTTATTTTTAGTTATAGTTTCTTTGTATGTTCTTGCTGGAGGAGACTTCTGTCCAGGTTTGATTATATCCCAGCCTGTCGCAGAACTAATTAGTAAATCCGCCTGTACCAGGGGAAGAGGATGCAGGAAACAGTGCTCCATTCCCAGGATTGTTTATTTGCTTTTTAAAATTCTGCAGTGAGAAGGTAGGCTCTTCAGGGAACTATTAAACTGTGGTGAGAATGGACCAGAGATTTCAACCCTCCTGAATAACAAATGCTCATTACAGCACCTATTTGAAATAATATCATAGCAACTAGACTAATGGGTTCCAAATAACTTTTAAGGAAGCCTACTATTTAAAAACACAACTTTTTGTTTAATTGGAGGAAAACTGTTTGACAGTGTTGCATTGGTTTCTGCCATACAGCAGTGCAAATCAGCTGTAATTATGCACATATCCCCTCCCTGTTGAGCCTCCCTCTCCCCACCCCACCCTTCGAGGTCATCACAGAGCACCAGGCCTGCAGCACCATACAGCAGCTTCTCACCAGCTATCCATTTTACACACGACAGTGTAAACATGCTGATGCTACTTTCCGTGTCAGCCACACTCTCCTCCACAAGTCTGTTCTCTGCATCTGCATTCCTTCCCTGCAAATAGATCCATCAGTACCATTTTTCTCGATTCCATATATATGCGTTAATATGTGATACTTGTTTTTCTTTCTGACTTACTTTACTCTGCATAATTTGGGTTTAGCCACTTCACTAGAACTGACTCAAATTCGTTCCTTTTTAATGGCCTAATAATATTCTAGTATGTGTGTGTGTGCATTCCACATCTTCTTTATTCATTCATCTGTTGATGGACATTTAGGTGCTTCCATGTCCTGCCTATTTTAAATAGTGCTGCACTGAACATGTGTCTTTTAGAATTATGGTAAGAACCTGATTTTAAAAATTGAGGGTAGTGATGCATAAAGAATACATAAAACTCACAGTTTCACTCATGTGTTACTTTAGAATTTAATATATTAGTCTGGTCTAACAAGAATCTGTAGATAAGTAAATTGTATTACTTACTATTGTATTACTTACTATTGGGACAAGTGTATTATCTTTTTACAGACTCTTTTGCTCTTGGTGAACTAGTCAAGACCCATTCTTGTAGATAATTTGATCAGAAAGGGAGAGGTTTTATACACAGGTCAGTATGAATTGACTGTTGTTACTAGGGGCTTCCCAGGTGGTGCTAGTGGATAAAGAACCTGCCTGCCAACTAGCAGACTTGGGTTCAATCCCTGGGTTGGGAAGATCTCCTCGGAGAAAATGGCTCCCCACTCCGGTATTCTTGCCTGAAAAATTCCATGGACATGGAGTCTGGCGGGCTACAGTCCATGGGGTCCCAAAGAGTCAGATACAACGGAAGTGACTTAGCACACACTGTAACTAGAGGAACAAATTAAAGTGTATGGATCTGTGATAGTGGGTTAACAGAGTCACAACGCATAACATTATTATATTTTTTGATATAGGGTTCTTTACTAAACGTTTTTTTTTTCCTAAAATGGACTTACGGACTTATCCCTAGAGGGGACTTAGACATGATTTGGATCGGTTGAGAAAACCATGTGCAGAGCCTTGCTCAAGGTGGAAGAGCAGGGGTCCCGCCATGGTTGGACAAGCTCAGGGCCTCCTGGGTTCCTGCACTGAAGTTGAAGTCCTGGCTTGAACCCAGGCCATCTCAGTGGGGTTGTTGAGTTGATTAACATTGGTGCTTTTTTATGTGTCGAATGAATACTTGGAAATTTCTTCTTGAGTTTTGAGGAATATGAATCACAGAGATAAGCATTTCGTTCAGAACAGCTCTTGTGAGGGAGGGGAGCACACGGCGAACCTGCTAACTGAAGGTGTCAATTTCGCTTGTAGAATGAGCTGCAGAAGTGAAGGGGGTTTACACATAGCTGTCTGCTGCTTACTCTTCTGTGTAAGTTTGCTCATACACAACTCTTCTGATAAGGAGCGTATTTCATACGTCATTTGTACAAGGTGAAAGTTACTAGGAAAATGGAATATGGTTCACTTCTCAGCTCCTTCAAGTCTTGGCTCAGCGATGGCTGGGTAATGAGTCTTACCCTGACCCATTCTGTTTAAGGTTGCAACGCATCCTCTTTTCATTCATTCCCGAATCCTTTATTCTGCTATCCTGGCCTTTTTCTTTTTAAAACTACAGATCCCCTCTGATAGTAAATGCATATCTCCCATATAATTTGTCTCTGTGTTATGTTTATTGCCTGTTGTGTATTTCCTCCATTAGACTACAAGCTCTGCAAAGGCAAACTTTTGTCAGATTGTATATCCTCAGGAGGAAGAGTCAGTAGTGCCTGGTAGGAGACAGAAGTTCGATCCTTGAGTCGGAAAGATCCCTTGAAGAAGGAACTGGCAACCCACTCCCGTATTTCTTGCCTGGGAAATTCCATGGATGGAGCAGCCTGGTGGTCTATAGTCTGTGCGTGATAACTTGCTTCAGTCGTATCTGACTCTGTGCCACCCTATGGACTATAGCCCACCAGGCTCCACTATTTATGGGATTCTCCAGGCAAGAATACTGGAGTGGACTGCCATGCTCTCCTCCAGGGGATCTTCCCGGGCTATAGTCTGTGGGGTTGCAAAAGAGTGGGACACAACTTAGTGAGTAAACAACAACAAACCATGGTATATATTCAGTATATATGTGTTGAATGAATGAATTTGGCAAAAGCAGCTACTCTTTAGGATTCCTGCTAGTGAAATGACAGAGCCTCAATCCCAGTGATTATTTTATTTGTGAACTCATTGGGAATGGCAGCATCTTCAGTTGGTATATAAAGAAAATAGATNGTTTTTTTTTTCCTAAAATGGACTTACGGACTTATCCCTAGAGGGGACTTAGACATGATTTGGATCGGTTGAGAAAACCATGTGCAGAGCCTTGCTCAAGGTGGAAGAGCAGGGGTCCCGCCATGGTTGGACAAGCTCAGGGCCTCCTGGGTTCCTGCACTGAAGTTGAAGTCCTGGCTTGAACCCAGGCCATCTCAGTGGGGTTGTTGAGTTGATTAACATTGGTGCTTTTTTATGTGTCGAATGAATACTTGGAAATTTCTTCTTGAGTTTTGAGGAATATGAATCACAGAGATAAGCATTTCGTTCAGAACAGCTCTTGTGAGGGAGGGGAGCACACGGCGAACCTGCTAACTGAAGGTGTCAATTTCGCTTGTAGAATGAGCTGCAGAAGTGAAGGGGGTTTACACATAGCTGTCTGCTGCTTACTCTTCTGTGTAAGTTTGCTCATACACAACTCTTCTGATAAGGAGCGTATTTCATACGTCATTTGTACAAGGTGAAAGTTACTAGGAAAATGGAATATGGTTCACTTCTCAGCTCCTTCAAGTCTTGGCTCAGCGATGGCTGGGTAATGAGTCTTACCCTGACCCATTCTGTTTAAGGTTGCAACGCATCCTCTTTTCATTCATTCCCGAATCCTTTATTCTGCTATCCTGGCCTTTTTCTTTTTAAAACTACAGATCCCCTCTGATAGTAAATGCATATCTCCCATATAATTTGTCTCTGTGTTATGTTTATTGCCTGTTGTGTATTTCCTCCATTAGACTACAAGCTCTGCAAAGGCAAACTTTTGTCAGATTGTATATCCTCAGGAGGAAGAGTCAGTAGTGCCTGGTAGGAGACAGAAGTTCGATCCTTGAGTCGGAAAGATCCCTTGAAGAAGGAACTGGCAACCCACTCCCGTATTTCTTGCCTGGGAAATTCCATGGATGGAGCAGCCTGGTGGTCTATAGTCTGTGCGTGATAACTTGCTTCAGTCGTATCTGACTCTGTGCGACCCTATGGACTATAGCCCACCAGGCTCCACTATTTATGGGATTCTCCAGGCAAGAATACTGGAGTGGACTGCCATGCTCTCCTCCAGGGGATCTTCCCGGGCTATAGTCTGTGGGGTTGCAAAAGAGTGGGACACAACTTAGTGAGTAAACAACAACAAACCATGGTATATATTCAGTATATATGTGTTGAATGAATGAATTTGGCAAAAGCAGCTACTCTTTAGGATTCCTGCTAGTGAAATGACAGAGCCTCAATCCCAGTGATTATTTTATTTGTGAACTCATTGGGAATGGCAGCATCTTCAGTTGGTATATAAAGAAAATAGATTATTTTAAGTGTGTGAGTTGTGTTACATACAGTGTTCTGAAGTCTTCTTGCTTATTTGGCAATAAACAAGGAGCTTGGATTCAGATGAAAAAAATCATTACATTTTCAGCTTGAATCAGTGAAACAAATTCTTTACATATTAGAATCTAGATAACTGATAAAACTGCACACAGAAATTCTCAAATGTAGGTTTGAACAGTAGCTGGTTTTAAACATGATTAACTTAAAAGGTTTTCATTTTCAACACCGAGGCCAGAAAAAGGGGGCCAGATTTCAGAGTCTCAGGTAGCCTAGTAATTGCTGGTAGCCTCCTGGGAATTTCTAGGACATTGTGTCATTTATAAATGCTCATTTTTGTTATTTGAAGAGATATTTGACTTTAGAAATTCAAGAGAAATACGATGTTAATTAAGGAACTCAAACGGGGGTTCTATAATAACCTAGAGAAGTGGGAGTGGGTGGGAAGTGGGAGGGTAGACTCAAGAGGGAGGGGGACATATGTACACCTATGGTTAATTTATGTTGATATGTGACAAATATTGTAAAGCAATCATCAGTCAATTTAAAATAAATATTAAAGATGGTAATTAATATCTCAGGAAGTTGTTAAGGAACCTAGAAAATACCTTAGAAATCGAGTATTCTGACTTTTTATATAAGCTTAAGGCTAAAGGCTGAATTATTTGCCCAATATCATACAACTCATGAGTGGCAGAATTGGTACTAATTTTTGTCACCAATTTTCACTGAAATACCTTTAATAAGAGAGGAGGGTATAAATCTTTCTTTGGAGGTAACTCAGGAAACACTACTATGGATTTGTTTAGAGATTTATATTTTTTTCTTAAAAATTTCAAAAATTTATGCAGACATTTTAACTTACACAAATTATTTTCTCTTAATGTGTGTAGGCTTTGTGTGTATGTGCATGTGTGCAAAAATGTGCTTATTTGAAGAATCGACGTTTGGAATTTGAGGATATGAACAGAATGAAAGAACACTTTAGATTATTATTGTCTTAGAAGTGTTAAAAAATCAGAGTTTTAAAGAAAACTAACAAGAAAGTAGCTCTACTTGATCTGTTCTGAAGGTAAATACATGGGGAAATTAATTATAGTGCAGTGGAAATATTTTATTTAGAAAATATTTTAAACCTCAACTTGAGAAGATTGGGTTGCTATTTTTGTCATTTCAACATTCTGTGTAAGTGCAGTCAGATACGATTTGTATCTTTGTGCTAAAGATACTGGTTTGGAAGGGATCATTTTTAAAAAGAGAGAGATGATTTGTATATAGAATTTGAACATGTTTTTTCCCTGACCATAAAATTAGACTGCACTTATATAGAAAAAGACAGCCGATCCCACCCTACGCTTCCCCAGCAGGGAATACGCTGAAGGTTTTTGGTTCTTGATCTTTAATGTTAATTGTTTCTTTTGTAACACAAGGTTAAATAAGATATTTATTATGCAGCCAGATTGTAACTTGATTTTAATGTGCTCCAAAATATTGTTTCCACAACTAATTAGATAGCACGATATAAAAGAAAGATCACAGGGCTGGCATTTAGGAGGTAGTGACTTAATCACTAAAGGGAGAGGTTTACAATGATAATAGAATATTGGGGTCTCTTCCAGCTCCCAAGAGTTGATGAGCTCTATTAGCTTGTAAGCTGCTTAGTATCTCCAAAAACGTTCTTTCTAAAATTTAAATGTACAAATAGGATGCACTTTTCAAATTGTTTGTTGTCTCCACACAAAACAGTTCTCTCCAGATGAGTATTTTGAGAGCCAGCGCCCCCTGGTTTCATCTGGTCAGGAGGTTTTCCTTTCTGACTTCTAGAGGCATCACCATGCCAGAATTTGCTGATTGGTCACTGGTGGCTTATAGCAAATTCGTCTCTGCTAAGCAAGGTGGATTCTGTGAGCCTCTTGGCAATTTTTAGACCACCTCCTGAAACATGAGGAACTTTCCAGACTGGCCTGTAATCTCAAGGAACTGGAACTTGGGAGTCTCTGAGGTTTTATTTGATTTTTATTGATTGCAGGTGTCGGTGTCGGGAGGCCCGTATGACAAGTGTGTACACGATGGTCTTAAATGCTAGTACCACCTGAAAGGCGTGCTGTTGTGTGGGTTTTCAGTTAAGTCTGTGTCACACTAGAGAGTTTACTAGTGCGAGGTGGAATGGCAGCAGTCCCCTACAGAATTAGGAATTCACATCCCATTCTGGCAGAGGTATATGTTTAGAAGTTCAGATGTGGTATCTGTTGGCAGGCAGGACTGGAGCTAGTGAGTGAGTGGACAAGAATTGCACTTCGAGCGCAGATAACCAGGCTGTGGTCCCTACTCCCAAATATGCGATCATAGCTTAGTACCCAGGAGAGTCACTTTTCAGAAATCATAGCTCTGAAGTGAGAGGGAGAGCTATACAGCCCCTGAATTATTTTGTGATCTCATTTTCATTTTTCACATCTTCTTGATTTGAAGTTTTGAAGAACTTGGCAGAGTGCTAAAATATAGTCTGGACAGAATAAGTCCAGGGTTCCCCAAAGGCTGACTTTGAGGCTGAAGAAAGATTTTATCCCCCCTTTCATTTCACTAAGGTATGACTGTATTAGAGCAGATGGGAGTGAGCATTTGAGCTTAAGTTGTGTGAAAACTTCAGCAGCCAATTGGCTGACTCTTAGGGTAAGGCAGGAAGAACCACCCACGTTTTCCATTTTGGATTTGAGTCACAGAGAACAGGTTTCCTGCAGAAACCATTTGGCTTTAACAAGTGTACGGAAATTTCATCTTCGATCAAATTTATGTTTTTATCTTCATGGTGCATGTTTCATATTAATTATTTCCCCTTTACAATCCATAGGTTTAGTGTTAAATTTGAATCTCCTGTAGAACTGACTATAAACTAATTTCCCGGGATTTTTGTCTAAGAGGTAGATGAAAAGGATTGTACTTTCAGGTAAGGATCTAGTTTTACTTTATCTTAATAATACACAGCTCCTTTGACTGAAGTTTAGTTTTCTCCTACCTACCCTCCTCACATGAATAGAAGTGTAGGTGAATTTTTTTCAAGGTGGCAAATTGAGTTCTACAGACAGGTTTCCACCTGTTAGTGATGACCTAAGAGGTGTCAGCGACTACTTAGAGCAATTAGAGAAGCGATATGTAATGGTGATTAAAACACACGCGTGTTCATTTAAAAAGGCTTGTAAAACTGTTTTAAGTTTTTTTAGGGGGAGGAAATCATCTTTCTGCAACTTACCACTTCCTTCCTAGGACTGATGGATCAATCTATCATCTGTTTGTCTGTTTTCTATTTTAAAGCTTAAAGACATGGATGGTTTTAAGATTAATTTTTCTACCTCTGTGGCATCCCAAAGTACTATTATAGTTCTGGGCATGAGAATAGTATCGAAAAAGATCTATACTCAAAATAATTTGGAATTTATAAGGCTAGTATTTAGGACTGAGTGTTCGCTAGGAAGAAAGAGAATCGTGCAGAGTGAAACAACCCCTCTGACCCTCCCAACCCAAATCCAAAAAAGTCACATGGCCTAGAAAAAAATACGCTGAGTTGGGATTATCATCGTGGTTCTGGTGCAAAGTGAAGTGAAGTGAAAGTCACTCAGTTGTGCCTGACTCTTTGTGACCCCATGGACTGTACAGTCCATGGAATTTTCCAGGCCAGAATACTGGAGTGGATAGCCTTTAGGAATCTTCCCAACCCAGAGGTTGAACCCAGGTCTTCCNGTGCAAAGTGAAGTGAAGTGAAAGTCACTCAGTTGTGCCTGACTCTTTGTGACCCCATGGACTGTACAGTCCATGGAATTTTCCAGGCCAGAATACTGGAGTGGATAGCCTTTAGGAATCTTCCCAACCCAGAGGTTGAACCCAGGTCTTCCGCATTACAGGCAGATTCTTTACCAGCTGAGCCACAGTGAAAGTGCATTTCTGAGATCAATAATTTGGTTTTTTAATCTGTTACTTAATTTACCTAGTTGATTTTGAGGTATGGAATCACTTCTAAGTTAATTTTTGTACCTATTTAGAATGGTTACTTTACGTTTAAAATATTTAAAACTCAACTTTAAGTCGTTGGCATCATTGGAAGAGGAACAAGACAATTGGGTGAATAATGCAAAAATCACTTAGTAATGCATTGTAGGATGGCTTTCGGTCCAGGTTCAGTTTCCTAACTATATTACCAGTTAAAAGAAAGTTTGCAAAACTTTAACATCCCAACAAAGCAGCAGCTCAGTAGAAAGATGCTGGCTTGGGATTTAAAACAAGCTGCAGATGACATGTGGACATTTCTTTCAAGTGCACCCTGGGATCAGCCTTCCCTAGACCTTTATAGTAAGTTCTTATTTATATATGGCTGTGCTGGATCTTGGTCACTGCGTGGGCTTTCTCAAGTTGTGGTTGGCAGGGGTTACTCTAGCTGCGGTGTGCAGACTTTTCATTGCAGTGGTTTCTCTTGTTGCAGATCCCGGCTCTAGGTCGTGTGGGCGTTAGTAGCTGTGGCTCCCGGGCTCTGGAGCACAGGCTCAGTAGTTGTGGCTCAAGGACTTAGTTGCGTGTCCTGCACTGGGAGAAAGATCCTTTATCACTGAGCCACAAGGGAAGCCCTGTAGTAACTTCTTAAGTAATTTCTCTGCACTGCTCTGTGTAAAGTTGGATCTTGTTACTGTCTGCTTAAAACATTCTGCTGCTGCTGCTGCTAAGTCGCTTCAGTCATGTCCGACTCTGTGCAACCCCATAGATGGCAGCCCACNCCCCTAAATGTTCCGCTACTGTTAGCCGCAGCTCTCTCTGACCTGTTTTCTAGCTCTGTGGTTTTGCTTTTGCCTAAATATCGTGTAAATGGAATCATACAGTCTGTAACCTTTGAATCTGGCTTCTTTCATTTAACATAATGCATTTGAGATTCATCCATGCTGTTGTGTGTATCACTAATTTGTTCCTTTTTATGAGTGTCTTACTCCAGTGTATGAATATTTATGTTCATACATAGACAAACATTTGACTATGTTTGTCTACTTAACAGTTGGAGGACATTTGGGTTGTTTCTAGTTTTTTGGTGGTGGTATGTCTTAGTATTGTTACTAAGATAGTTTTAACCCCACCGACTCCCTGAAATGATCTCCAGGGTGCCCCAGGGCCCAAGACCTCTGTCTGAGGACCTCTGGCTACCCTGAACCACTTGCTTGCTGGGTGCGGTGTGCTCTCTGGTATGTCAGGATCTTGCTCAAGGGTCTGTCCTGTACTGCTCTTTCTAAGCCCCCTTCCCACCATTACCCCTTCATGCCCCAGGGCTGGGCTGGTCACCACCACCTGCCTGGCTGCCATTTGAAGACATGCCAGCTTCTCAGCTTCTTAAGGATGATGTCATTCCTCTGCATCCCAGCACATGCTGAGTACACAGAAGATGTGCTACTTGTTGGAAGGAATAAATACTGTAACAGTCCCTTATAGGTATAAAGCATTTTATTGTTTATATGAGGCTTTCCCAGGTATGATGACTTTCATCCCTCATTTCAGCTCCACTGAAGCACATAACACATGAGCTTTTTTTTTTTTCCTAGACAAGAATATTAAGTCTTAAAGCTCTAGTCTTAACCAAACTACACCTTAGAGGAGCTTTTAATAAATGTGCCAGTGCCTGGAGAATCCCATGGACAGAGGAGCCTGGCGGGCTACGGTCTCTGGGGTCACAAAGAGTCGGACTCGACTGAAGAGACTGAGCACGGCGCGCTAATTCTCCAGACCAGTTAAGTTCTGATTTCTGGAGGTGAGGCCTGTTAGTACTTTTTCAGTAGTGTCATTGTTTAATCTCATATGTAGCCACGGTAGAAGAGTTTGACTCACTGTGTAGGCTTAGTGGTAATGTATCAAGAATAGAACCCAGGTTGCCTCCCATTCTAATGCCTTTTCCTCCACATAATGAACTCGCACATGAAGGGAAGCACTGCAGAGGTTTAGGGAACCTCCGTATACACACCAGCATTTCAGTTTATGGAGGGACTGTAGGCAGGGGGGCTTCCCTGATGGCTCAGTGAGTCAAGAATCTGCCTGTGACACAGGAGATGCGGGTTTGATTCCTGGGTGGAGAAGATCCCCTGGAAAAGGAACTGGCAACCCTCTCCAATATTCTTGCCTGGAAAACCCCACGGACAGAGGAGCCTGGCGGGCTACAGTCCATGGGGTCGCAAAGAGCCAGACACGACTGAGTGACTAAACACACACATACGTAGCTCAAGCTCAGCATTAAATTTAGTCAGGGGACCATGTCTCTGTTTTGACTCTGCATTTGTTAACTGTAGATTAGTCAATACTTGAATCTGTTCTCACTTGTAAAGGAAAGATACTACCTTAAGTTCTAGAAGCTATGATGGGGATCAAATTAGACAGTGTGTTAAAGGATTTCAAAGGATTTATTTAAAGGATTACAAAATCCTTTTGTAAACTATGAAGTGCTGTCTAATACTAATTTTTACTTGATTTTAGCCTAGTGTATTTATTGGCTAGCTTTCCTGGGGGTTCATAAATTATACAAGTTATATATAAATAGGGTCTCACTGAAATAGGCAAATAGCAGAATTATGCAGAGTAAAACCAAGAGGTCACTTTTGGTCGCATACTTTCAATCCTTGGTGTACACATTTAAGTGCATAAATATGTATGTATGTAACGTAAGTTATTTTTTCAGTTGTCTTAACATAGCTAGAGTCTTACTTTATATGTTTTTCTTTTCTAAAAACTTGACAACATGTCTTAGATCATTCCATATTAGGATATATAAGTCCTTCTCCTTTTTATAGCTGCATATTTTTTCATACATTTCCAAGTTGATGGACATTTGGCCTGCTTTCCACTTTTTTTGCATTTATAAAAATGCTAATTAACATTCTGAGCTCTTATTAAAACATTAGTTTATTATTATTCAAAGATTTATTCTGTTTTTGATATTGGGAGATGAAGTAGTGAATGTTTTATGTATAAGATCTTAGACATTACCTACTCAAGTCAGACTGGGACTAAAGGGGACTTCTCTGGTGGTCCTCACTCTCAATGCAGGGAGCCTGGGTTTGATCCCTGGTCAGGGACTAGATTCCGCATGTCACAGATAAGAGATCCTGTATGCCACAGCTAAAGATACCATGTCACAACGAAGATCAGAGCTCTTGTGTGCCACAGCTAAGACCTGACACAGCCAAATAAATATGTAAATATTATTTTTTAAAAGTTGGGCAGGGATTTCTGTTCCCTATGTTTTAGTAGTTTTAAGTGGTAAGATCTGTGGTGTTGGAGAAGACTCTTCAGAGGCCCTTGGACTGCAAGGAGATCCAACCAGTCTATCCTAAAGGAAATCAGTCCTAGATGTTCATTGAAAGGACTGATGTTCAAGCTGAAATTCCAATATTTTGGCCACCTGATGCAAAGAGCTGACTCATTTGAAAAGACCCTGATGTTGGAAAAGATTGAAGGCAGGAGGAGAAGGGGATGACAGAAGATGAGATGGTTAGATGGTATCACTGACAGTGGACATGAGTTTGGGTAAACTCCGGGAGTTGGTGATGGACAGGGAGGCCTGGCGCACTGTGGTTCATGGGGTCGCAAAGGGTCGGACATGACTGAGCAACTGAACTGAACTGAGAACTAAGTTTCTAAAAAAAAATCATGGTAAAGTATACTAGACCTTGGGGAATTTTTTGTGTGTTCTTGTATATTTTATTTTTATGATATTCTTATTTCACTATTTGGATAGACTTTTAAAGTCTAGTGTGTGTATCACTTAAATTTTAACTCCTTTGGGTATGATTTCTAGTTACTTCCAGCTGTGATTTCAGAATTTCGCTGAGTCAGAGATGGTGCTTTGTATCTATGACATCACAATTTACTTTCTAAATGACTTATATATGTATATTTTAATACCAGTAAGCATTTATATATATGGAAATAGTTTGTGCTCAGCAGTATCCCATTTTGTAGAAAGTATGTATCAATAAAAATAGTCTATTAACGTAACAAGACAAATGCTTATTGAATGGTATTTTGGAGTGAAAAATGCTGCTAAATGGAAAGTGGATCTTGAATTCTATTTATCTAACAGTGACCTTGATAAAATAATGCTTTTCCTCACTGGTAAAATAGGTCACTTTATGCTTAATCAGCCATCATTCTTGAGGAATATTATTATGAATAAGAAATACTTGGGAGAACATTTGGCACAGTGATCTAGATGAGTTGCAAAATGAAATTCTAGTAATACTTCCTTTACATTGAGCAATAAGGAGAACATTTCCGGAAAGGTTTGGTACTCATAACAAATGAAAGATTAAAATGATTTGTCTCTATTGATGAAAGTAGCAGAAGGCATTTTTCAAGTTTTTTTATACACACTGAAATGTATTTATGTTCTTATAAATTTATTCTAGGCATAATTGAATATTAATTTAAGGGGCCCCGAGTGATTATTTCTCAGTAGTGGTTATTATAAATGGACTTTTAGCGGAGATACAGTTTTACATACAGTCTTTGTGTACTCTTGTGTCTCATCTTACTTGAATGATAAA
>SJYV01016012.1:492375-510321 GCA_006410875.1 Neotragus pygmaeus | reverse complement strand
CTGATGGCTCAGTGAGTCAAGAATCTGCCTGTGACACAGGAGATGCGGGTTTGATTCCTGGGTGGAGAAGATCCCCTGGAAAAGGAACTGGCAACCCTCTCCAATATTCTTGCCTGGAAAACCCCACGGACAGAGGAGCCTGGCGGGCTACAGTCCATGGGGTCGCAAAGAGCCAGACACGACTGAGTGACTAAACACACACACACGTAGCTCAAGCTCAGCATTAAATTTAGTCAGGGGACCGTGTCTCTGTTTTGACTCTGCATTTGTTAACTGTAGATTAGTCAATACTTGAATCTGTTCTCACTTGTAAAGGAAAGATACTACCTTAAGTTCTAGAAGCTATGATGGGGATCAAATTAGACAGTGTGTTAAAGGATTTCAAAGGATTTATTTAAAGGATTACAAAATCCTTTTGTAAACTATGAAGTGCTGTCTAATACTAATTTTTACTTGATTTTAGCCTAGTGTATTTATTGGCTAGCTTTCCTGGGGGTTCATAAATTATACCAGTTATATATAAATAGGGTCTCACTGAAATAGTCAAATAGCAGAATTATGCAGAGTAAAACCAAGAGGTCACTTTTGGTCGCATACTTTCAATCCTTGGTGTACACATTTAAGTGCATAAATATGTATGTATGTAACGTAAGTTATTTTTTCAGTTGTCTTAACATAGCTAGAGTCTTACTTTATATGTTTTTCTTTTCTAAAAACTTGACAACATGTCTTAGATCATTCCATATTAGGATATATAAGTCCTTCTCCTTTTTATAGCTGCATATTTTTTCATACATTTCCAAGTTGATGGACATTTGGCCTGCTTTCCACTTTTTTTGCATTTATAAAAATGCTAATTAACATTCTGAGCTCTTATTAAAACATTAGTTTATTATTATTCAAAGATTTATTCTGTTTTTGATACTGGGAGATGAAGTAGTGAATGTTTTATGTATGAGATCTTAGACATTACCTACTCAAGTCAGACTGGGACTAAAGGGGACTTCTCTGGTGGTCCTCACTCTCAATGCAGGGAGCCTGGGTTTGATCCCTGGTCAGGGACTAGATTCCGCATGTCACAGATAAGAGATCCTGTATGCCACAGCTAAAGATACCATGTCACAACGAAGATCAGAGCTCTTGTGTGCCACAGCTAAGACCTGACACAGCCAAATAAATNATGCAGGGAGCCTGGGTTTGATCCCTGGTCAGGGACTAGATTCCGCATGTCACAGATAAGAGATCCTGCATGCCACAGCTAAAGATACCATGTCACAACGAAGATCAGAGCTCTTGTGTGCCACAGCTAAGACCTGACACAGCCAAATAAATATGTAAATATTATTTTTTAAAAGTTGGGCAGGGATTTCTGTTCCCTATGTTTTAGTAGTTTTAAGTGGTCAGATCTGTGGTGTTGGAGAAGACTCTTGAGAGGCCCTTGGACTGCAAGGAGATCCAACCAGTCTATCCTAAAGGAAATCAGTCCTAGATGTTCATTGAAAGGACTGATGTTCAAGCTGAAATTCCAATATTTTGGCCACCTGATGCAAAGAGCTGACTCATTTGAAAAGACCCTGATGTTGGAAAAGATTGAAGGCAGGAGGAGAAGGGGATGACAGAAGATGAGATGGTTAGATGGTATCACTGACAGTGGACATGAGTTTGGGTAAACTCCGGGAGTTGGTGATGGACAGGGAGGCCTGGCGCACTGTGGTTCATGGGGTCGCAAAGGGTCGGACATGACTGAGCAACTGAACTGAACTGAGAACTAAGTTTCTAAAAAAAAATCATGGTAAAGTATACTAGACCTTGGGGAATTTTTTGTGTGTTCTTGTATATTTTATTTTTATGATATTCTTATTTCACTATTTGGATAGACTTTTAAAGTCTAGTGTGTGTATCACTTAAATTTTAACTCCTTTGGGTATGATTTCTAGTTACTTCCAGCTGTGATTTCAGAATTTCGCTGAGTCAGAGATGGTGCTTTGTATCTATGACATCACAATTTACTTTCTAAATGACTTATATATGTATATTTTAATACCAGTAAGCATTTACATATATGGAAATAGTTTGTGCTCAGCAGTATCCCATTTTGTAGAAAGTATGTATCAGTAAAAATAGTCTATTAACGTAACAAGACAAATGCTTATTGAATGGTATTTTGGAGTGAAAAATGCTGCTAAATTGAAAGTGGATCTTGAATTCTATTTATTATCTAACAGTGACCTTGATAAAATAATGCTTTTCCTCACTGGTAAAATAGGTCACTTTATGCTTAATCAGCCATCATTCTTGAGGAATATTATTATGAATAAGAAATACTTGGGAGAACATTTGGCACAGTGATCTAGATGAGTTGCAAAATGAAATTCTAGTAATACTTCCTTTACATTGAGCAATAAGGAGAACATTTCCGGAAAGGTTTGGTACTCATAACAAATGAAAGATTAAAATGATTTGTCTCTATTGATGAAAGTAGCAGAAGGCATTTTTCAAGTTTTTTTATACACACTGAAATGTATTTATGTTCTTATAAATTTATTCTAGGCATAATTGAATATTAATTTAAGGGGCCCCGAGTGATTATTTCTCAGTAGTGGTTATTATAAATGGACTTTTAGCGGAGATACAGTTTTACATACAGTCTTTGTGTACTCTTGTGTCTCATCTTACTTGAATGATAAANNTCATTTATAAGCCTTTTTCTAAAAGAAATATATTTGATGATTGACAGAAAGAGTGCATTGGCTCACTCTCCTGTGAGGACTTATTCCCTAAAAATTAGCCTGGCACCCCAAAGTGGGTTTAGATCACAGGAAGCAGCTGAGTGGCGGTGACTTTTGGTTGCTATTGATCATGCAAGCAGTTTCAAATCAATAACCCTAGTGTAATCTGTTTCAAATCAATAACCCTAGTGTAATCTACTCAGAGCAATATCTTTAAAAAATGTTCTCAGATTCCTCTTCTCCTCCTGTTTCTAGACTTTCTAATTTGTTTGTCTGGATCCAGAAACAACATAGTCCTTTATTGCCGCCTACTTGGAGCTGCTTTCTGAGATAACACACTCCACCCTTCAGAGGAATGCATTTCTTTTTCCAAAATTAGGGATTTGTTATTTTTATCCAGGCGCCGTATTTAGATTTCCAGCTTTTAGAATTTGAATACTCATGTACATTCTGCCCTCGGGACTCAGAAGCACTGTCTAAGGAGTTCCCTTCTCACCCCGCTGCTTTTCAATATGGGAACATCACATTCCTGGTCTCACATTTGTTCTGCGTGTGTATTTCAGTGTGATCTTAGCAAGTTCATTCAAGCAGTGGTTGAACTGAGGTTAAGTGTGTTACGGTTGTTTGGCAGGTTATGGCCATAAACACTTCTTTTGAAACACAGAATGGCTTGGGGTGACTGTAATGTTCATTTGCATAATCACAGATTACACACACAGGAATGAGAACAGGGGCTGCCTACATCTTCAGTAAGGAATTGCCCCACAGGATGTAGTCTACTTTAGAAACTATCTGTAGAGTTCCCTTAAGTGTTTTCTTAAGACAATTATATNTATGTTCAATTGCATAATCACAGATTACAAACACAGGAATGAGAACAGGGGCTGCCTACATCTTCAGTAAGGAATTGCCCCACAGGATGTAGTCTACTTTAGAAACTATCTGTAGAGTTCCCTTAAGTGTTTTCTTAAGACAATTATATGAATAGTATGCATTTAATTGAAATGCTTCTGATTGGGTAGAACTATGAATAGTTTCCAGGGTTGCCAGAAAGTCTTCTACTTAACATCTATAGGAATATTGTACATATTTTTCTAGATTTTATCAAAATTTTTCCTATCCCATGCGGGGGGCGCTCCACAGAAAGAGAGGCAGTGGAACTTCCCTCAGTAAAGCCGAGGGGTCCCGAGGAGAGGTGAGCCTTCTGTTCGCCCACCCAGGCCCCCTGCGAGCGAGAGACGCGACAGGACGCTACAGGGGTTCCGTCAAAGCAGTGCCGCTTTATTGCCGCCAGCTCCCAGCTTATATAGGCAAGCAGGGAGGGACTTTGCACAGTTCTACCAATCAAGTTAAAGGTCAAGTNTTCTCTGTCGGGGGGGGGGGGGGGGGGGGGGCGCTCCACAGAAAGAGAGGCAGTGGAACTTCCCTCAGCAAAGCCGAGGGGTCCCGAGGAGAGGTGAGCCTTCTATTCGCCCACCCAGCCCCCCTGCGAGTGAGAGACAATCAGACGCGACAGGACGCTACAGGGGTTCCGTCAAAGTAGTGCCACTTTATTGCCGCAAGCTCCCAGCTTATATAGGCAAGCAGGGAGGGACTTTGCACAGTTCTACCAATCAAGTTAAAGGTCAAGTCGTTATGTTTCCAGTTGCACCAATCGCGTTAAAGGTCAGCCTTCAGTTGCACCAATTGTGTTAAAGGTCAGCCTTCAGTTGCACCAATCACTTTAAAGGTCAAGTCATCATGTGCCTTCATTGTAACTGAAGTCTATAGTGATCAATCAAAAACTTTAACAACATAAACTACGCCCCCACTCCTTCCTGTAGGCGCCATCTTAGTTTCCGACCACAAAGCTAGCCCATTCTTTTTTAAGGTTTCCCATTTAGGGCCCCACAATCCCCTTTTTCCTTCCCCTCCTGATGTTTTTTTTTTTTGCAAAAGATACCCTCAAAAGTAATTCATGCTCTAGCCACTGGATGGAGGGGAGTCCTCAAATATTGGTAATGTGTCCACTCAATGCGTCTCTGCTGTGAATGCCTGGAACTGGTCTTTGGAGCTCTTAGGGACTATAGGAAAATACTCCAGGTTATTGTGAGCAGCTGAAGAACTGAAAGATGGGCAGCAAGGCCTTTTTGGGCATATTATATATTTTTAGAAGCTGATGGGAATATATTGAGAAAGTTTTTTTTTTTTTTTTTTTTACCTAATGACCACTTGTAGTATTTATAGGAAACTGAATGTATTTGATATGGGCTCAGTGTTTCTGTAGTCTTAACTTTTACTAAATGTTTTTATTGAACTACTTCTTATTCTTCAGTTTATAAGTAGTTTTTAATTATTTGTAACTGCTTACCTACATTTCTTATGTGTTTTACTCAAACTGATTTTTGTCTCTAAACTTGTTTACAGAAACCAAATTCAGTTAAAAATATTTCCTTGCTAGTGGCCCCAAGGTTGAACACTCTAGGTTTTTATTTCAAGAGTTTATTTTAACTTAATTTTAATTTTTAGTAAAGAAGTAATATGCCTGGTTTAAATAGTAAAATAATGGTAATACAAGCTTGGAAGAAAAAGTTCTGTCCTCCAACCTTTCTGCCTCTCTTCAGAGGCAATCATTTTCAAGTTTTTGTTTTTTTAAGCTAGTTCTTTTGGCATTTATTGCTATATATCTAAATAACTTAGTTTTACTCTTTTCAGCTTGAGTTTTCAATTCCTTTGGGCATCTTTTATTTTCTGGATTCTGTGTTGGCATCTTTCCTTGTTCATTTCCTCACTTTGGGAGGGAGATATATGTGTATGTGTGTGTATGTGTGTGTGTATCTCAATATATACCACTATTCTTATACCCACAAATAGGGCTTAAAAATAAAAGTTTATTTTCTAGATTTTTTTTACGTCAGTTTTGTATTCTGCAATCTTGCTAAGTTCGTTTAGTAGTTTTGTGGATTCCTTGGAATTTTCTATTAAAAATGGTCATAGAATCTTCAAATAAATTTTACTTCTTTTTTGTCTTTATGCATGTTATTAATTTTTCTTGCCTTATTGTGATGGCTTGGATCTCTGGTATAGGATTGACTAGAAAGGGCTAAATGTGAGCATTCTTGTTTTAATCTTCATCTTGAGGGAAGACAGTTCAGTCTGTCACTTCTGCTATTTTGGGCCATGGCTCATACTTCTGTTGCTAATAAGCAAGCCTGCTCAGTTTTCTGGTTAAGCAAACTTGCTTTCTAGAGTGATCATTAACTTACAGGGGTCTCCCATACTTTTTCCTTAAAATCTCCTAATGGGATTAATTGTTTAATAACCTACTTTGTCCCTAACATTGGAGCTGGTGTTTCTGATGTTCTTATGTGAAGGGTGAGCTTCGTCTGTGACATTTCATTGAAAGTTCTCAGATGACAGTTTCTATTGATCTTTACTTTCATTATGCTTCTCCCTTAAAGAATTTTCTAGTCCTTAAAAGAATTTTCTAGTCTATAAGTTTGAAGGAGGCTGGCTGTCTGCTATTAACTTGATGAACCATATTTTTAATATAGAGATTCATTCTTATTTTTGGTTATGCCTAATCAAATATTCTCATAGAATAAACCTTAGACTCAAGCTGGTAAATTGCCCAGTTACTGGGTTTAAGAATTGATTCTTTATAAAGACTCTAAAACCAATTCCTTTTGTTTGCAGCTTCACCCTGTATGTAGTAATCCTTTCTTGCGTTCTGTGGCTTGAATAGTCTTTCTTCTTCCCGGCCTATTCCTGTATTTTCTCCTTATCCCCACTAGTTAGGTTTCAGCTTTCTCCAGTTTGCTAAGTCAGTTTTTAGTTATGCATTGGTTTTCCGTCTTTCAAAATTTTGTTGGCATCTCTCTTAAATTATTGTTTTTTCTCCCATTTTTCTTTTATTGTTATTTCTTGAGGGAAGGGAGGTAAGCATATATTTGGTCATACATTTTTATCCTTTAGGGACTTTTTGGTTTTAATACAGTAAGTCTTTTGATTGGCATATATTATTTTTAACCTGATCTTTAGATTGTAAAATACTAATTCAGTGTTATATTTTGTTGTCTGTGGGGGAAAAAAAGTGTGTAGGTGGATCCATTATGTATGAGCTACTGATTTGAAAACTAATGTATTTCCTTCTATGGATTTCATTTACATTAGAATGTCTTAGTGATGTTTACTTTCTTTGTGCTTGGTTTGGTAGACACTGAGTAGTAATTTGTGCATTTTCCTTTTTCTAGTTTTCATTGTCATTTTTTGTTGAATGGCTGACAATTGCATAAAATGTTATAAATGATTATCTTCTGTTTTTTTTTGAGAATTGTTGCCATATTCTTTCCAGTGCCTTCTTTTTTGAAAATGAACACATTAGGTCTGTTATGTAAAATAAAGAGTTCGTAGACTTAAGATTCAAAAGTCACTGAGTTACCAGTTTAATTTGGGTAAACCGTTTACATACATTTTCACTCTTCACTTGTACATGGGAAATATAAACTTCATATGGTTGTTGACAAGAAAATTTTTTAAAAATTACAAAGTTGAATATCTGTCAGGGTTTTCCAGGTGGCTCAGTGGTAAAGAACCCACCTGCAATGCAAGAAATGTAAGGAGACACGAGTTTGACCCCTGGGACAGGGAGATCCCCTGGAGGAGGAAATGGCAACCCACTCCAGTATTCTTCCTGGGAAATCCCATAGGCAGAGGAGCCTGGTGGCCTACAGTCCACAGAGGTTGCAAAGAGTCGGACTCGACAGCACGCACACAGGACAACTACCTAAAGTGGTGTATTGAGTGTAACTGATGTGTTCTTGGGTAGTTAGGAATTAAACTGTTTGTTTTTGTACTCCCTGGTAGATGCATGCTTCTTGGTGATAACTTTTAGTTGAATATTTTTCACAGTGTAAAACTTGTCTTAGGTTTTCATAATATCTCCATGGCCAGATCCAGTCTTGCATGAAAACAGAATAGACAGCTACCTAAATGCTATTTTTGTTATTACTTACAGGATGCCTAGAAACTCATAGACCTCTAACTTGCTCCGTACTTTGGGGTGCTTTCCAAGGACCACTGTTTGGAAGAATATCTTGAGAGATGCTGTTTGCCAGTGGTGTGCTAGCTCACTGTAGTTTATCTGGAGGACAAGACTTTAAGGGAGTAAGATATAGGTCTGTTAAGTTTCTTGGAAGGAAGAATAGAACAAATCTGAAACCTTAAGCTGTGTCAGAAATTATAGGCCTTGATAGAGAGCTGTAGCTGTTACCTTGGGAAGCAAGGACGTGATCTCAAGCGCAGTGGAGATAATGTGACTATTTTGTAGCACTTTTAGATCTAACCCTGTCTGATCTTTTAATTCTTATCATGCTTCTACAATTATGGCCATGAAAAGAAGTGAAAGTCGCTGAGTCGTGTCTGACTCTGCGACCCCCATGGACCATACAGTCTTTGGAATTCTCCAGGCCAGAATACTGGAGAGGGTAGCCATTCCCTTCTCAAGGGATCTTCCCAACCCAGGGATCAAACCCAGGTCTCCTGCATTGCAGGTGCATTGCAAGCAGATTCTTTACCAGCTGAATCACAAGCGAAGCCCAAGAATACTGGAGAGGGTAGCCTATCCCTTCTCCAGCGGATCTTCCGGACCTAGGGATGGAACTGGGGCCTTCTGCATTGCAGGCCTATTCTTTACCAACTGAGCTATCAGGGAAGCACATAAAATCTATGGCACTTGAAGACCAAAGATGTAAATACTAGTGGCTTGACAATACTTACACATGCTGCTTATGTAAGCCATTTCAGGTGTGTTTCACATGTGAGGAAAAAATGGAAGTTTTCCCAGTCTTAATTAGGAGAACTGGAAAAGAAAAGTTAATGATTGGCTATTACTGTAGCACAATTGGCCTTTGGACAAAGTATAAAGCATTCATCCGTGTGTCACTTATTTAATAAGTTTCGAATCCTCCCCACTCCCCCACCCCAGCACTTTTGTTCAGTGTATTTAGAAGCAGCTGACTTATAGAGGAAATGGTAAATTTATAGTGATTTTGGGATAATCGTGATCAATATATTAGAAATAGGTTTTGTTTCTTTTTTTTAATAGAAAATGTAGCTATGTCATATATATATATATATAAACACAGTCATATAGCGATGAACTTTTATATTTGTTAGCATAAGGTCCTGTGGCTAAGATACCATGCTCCCAATGCAAGGGGTGTGGGTTCAATCCCTGGTCAAGGAACTAGATCCCACGTACTAAGACTGCATTGCCATGCTGCAATGAAGATGCAACTAAGACCTGGCATAGCCAAATAGATAAATATTTTTTTAAAAAGGTGTAAACAACTTTAGTGCTTGAAAAGTCATGAAGATACTGGTTTTAGAAGCTGTCTAAATTCATTGCATTGCTTTTGCTTGTGGCCTTTTTGGTCCTAGAAATATTCAAAATAACCTTTATTATAAAGTAGCATAACCTTTATTATAAAGTAGCATAATTATTATTTAAAAAAATAACATTGCTTTTGATTAAACAGACTTACTTTGGCGGCTGTGTGATTGTATGGATTTCTGATGGACTTTGTGTTTGCTGGTCTGGTTGCTCCTTCTTGGTACCCTCATCTCTGTGCATGAATTTCTGGAATGACCACCTCACTTCTGTCCTGTGCCTAATTCCTTCTTTTTGAATCCATGATATCCAGTGGTTTACTATGGAAAATCATTGTGTATATATTTTAAAGACCAGGCAGTATTGAGTTCTGTTTTATTTTCTTCTTCTTCTTTTTTTTTTTTTTGGTTTGTCTTAATTGTTTAAGGCTCTTCTTTTTGAAAAGTCAAAGTAAATGAAAAAAGAAAAGCATATAGTCTTTGAAGATTGTCTTTGAATTGCTTGAATGTGCTTTACTGTCAAAATGTTCTTATTTTAAGAGGAAACCCATCCTAGTTACTTTTTCCTCTGTTAATTAAGCAGGATTTTAGTCAAGGTACACTTAGCAGTGATTATGTTTTTGAGTTAGGTGGGTGTTGGAGGAGAGTGGTGGTTCTGTCTTCGAGGGTAATGTCACTGGAGATAAGGGCACCAGAGACAGGAGCTGTGCATAATGTGCAGATACTGTTATTATGGAAGTCAAGTGTTTTGGGTGGTTTCAGCTAGCCTTCCTTTGCATGAGTAGAAGAAAGCAGCAGAACTCGGACAAAATAGGCTTTAAAATTTGGATAAGCAGTGAAAATGACGTTGCTCTGAAGGCTTTGTCCCACCTTTTGTCAACATGTAACAGAGACGCTTCAATGGCCTAAACAAATTTACCTTAGAACTTGTTCAGAGAGTGAAGAAAGGAGGGAAATGTGCTTACCCAGCAGCCCTCCAAAGGTGACTCAGTTTTGTCTGTGGTCAGTCACTCTAAGAACACCATCTTTTATTGACTTTTCTTTAGGATTCACGAACAAAAGAGCTATATAGAATTGCATCAAGTTTCTCTCTGGATGAGGGTTTTTATTAAGAAGAATGAGTTGGTAGATGTTTTAGCAATTTTAAAAGTTCTTGTCTGTTCTTGACTTAATTAAAGGGGAGAGTGTTTTAATTTGTTCGACAACAAACATTGAGTGCCTGGATGTAAAAAGGACCATGCCGGTTCTCCCGGGAAGACAATGGTCAGTGAGATGCAGTCTGAGTTCTTAAAGAGCTATAGCCTTATAGGGGAATCAGACGTGGACAACATGGTAATAGAGTGATGAATGCCCCAAGAGAGACTGTCTGAAAACTGCGGGGGCTCAGAGGAGGGAGAGAGACACACATTTCTTCAGTGAGTAAGGGAGTAACAGGCTCACTGAAGCTTCGGATAGGCCATGGTATTTAAGCAGTGTCTTGCTGGGAGGGATTGGGACATACAAAGAATTCTTTAGACTGAGGTATGGGCAAATGTTGAGGGTAAGAATTTCAGATTTGCCACAGTGTCTAGCATGGGAAAGTAAATAATAATGATAATAGAGATACTGGTGTAGACATGCCCCTCCCCCTTTCTCCAGTCCATTTCCTGGTTTGGGGTTCTTCTGTAGTACCTTTTCTGTGAGGCTTTCCTCCATCACCAGGAAGAAAAGCCCTCCTCTGGGCTCCCTGGGCTCTTTGTTGACTTCGTTTTTTCCTCATATAGACTGATATTCTTTGAAGATTATCCTTCTTGCATCCCTGGTGTTAGGCTCATTTTTGTTGCTGAATAAAACTCAGATAAATCTGATTGAAAGGGAGGGTGGTAAATTTTCAGATGTCATGCTAATCTTGTTTTCATTGCTCTCCTGAGTTACAGGTATTAGAAATACCAAGAGAAAGAGAAAAAGTAATACGTGAGATGATACTTCGGTTGGTTAGGTTTCTGTGAGGATGAAGGAGAAAGATGATTCTGGCTTTGGGTTACTGGGATGATTTCTGTTAGAGCTGGGCTTGGGGCCTGGCCCTTCTGGAGGTGTCACATGTAAGCTGACCAAGGGGACAGGGCAGGCCGGCTGAAAGAACAGCATGAGCTGAGGACACAGATGGGGTCAGATGGAAAGTAACACTGTCAGCCGTGAAACGTGAGCCTCTCAGCTTCCTGCTGTACCCAGCAGTGCATTTTACAGCACAGAGAACCTCTTGAAAGCCCTGGTTTTCCTTACAGTCTGCCAGAAAGACGTATGAGCAGGCAAAACATTTGCCCTGTTGTGGTTTGAATTGAAGGTACGTTCCTAACATATGAAATGGAAAATTCAAGTGCTCAAGATAGCTTTTTTGATCTAACTTAAACTTACCCTCCAGAAATTCTTTAAAATCTTAGAACAAGGAATCTCACATGTAACGGGCAGTTAGCTAGCCTGACTTGAGTTTCCTTTGCCGTCTGCTTAGGCTAGTAGAGACTTTGAGATTGCTGTCGTGAGCTTGTGTTGTTGAGTTCAGCTTCTTGCTTTTATCTGGAAACATTCTGCTTGTGATGTGGGGATCAAAAGGTACTGAGGGGTTAATCGAACCCGTGGAGAAGACAACCCTAAAGAACTCTTATTCTAAAGGAGGGCTATGGAATCCAGAGAGAGAGAGTCTTCGTTGAGATACATCTTCCAACAATTGGAAACCCTTTAAAGTGCTTTAGAGGCACAACCCCAAGTACTAAAAAATGATGACTTGAAACTGCTGATGCTCAAGATTGAAAGCTTTTCTCCCTCATTAAGTTCAGATTATAAGTAGTTGTGTTTCTCAGAAGCACCCAGCAGGGGAGGGGCAGTCTTCCCCAAGATGGTCAGGTCACGGTCACCGTTTTACTGACTGACTATCCTGGGCACCAGAGGCCCTAGCTTTGACGGAAGGATGGACTAAAGGGAAGATATGTCTAGCTGCTGTACATGTAGCTTCTATCCCAGAGTCTTCTCTATGCAAAAGTTTTCTACTGATTACCGAATATTTTAGGGCTATGGATGTTTAAACAACCTCCATGAGGTCAGGGATATGGTCTTATTCCCTCATATATGCCCAGGGTCTAGAATAGTGTGCTGTCAAATAGAAATATAATGTAAGCCCCCGTATATTTAAATTTTCTAATCACCATGCTAAAAGAAAGATGTTTAATATTAACAATGTATTTAACTTCAGTATCCAAAATATTATCATCTGAGCATGAAATCCACATACAAAATTGAGATATTTTATATTCTTTTGTCCACACTGAGTCTTCAAAATCAAATGTCTCGCAGACCTAGAAAACAGACTTGTGGACACAAATGGGGAAGGGGAGGATGGGACAAATGGAGAGAGTAGTGTTGACGTATATACACTACCATGTGTAAAACAGACAGCTAGTTGGAGCTCAGCCCTGAGCTCTGTGATGACCTAGAGGGGTGGGATGGGGTGGGCGGGAGAGAGGTCCAAGAGGGAGGGGATAAGTGTATGGATGTAGCTGATTCACGTAGTTGTACAGCAGAAACTAACACAGCATTGCAAAGCGATTACATTCCAATTAAGAAACAAATGTTAAGAATCCAGTTGTCTGTGTGTACAGCATGGATCAATTTAGACTAGAGCTGTTTTGACACATTGATCCACATGTCACGTGTTTTGACACATGGAGTGTTTATGACAAGGTATGTGTCTGCCTGCAATGTGGGAGACCACGGTTCGGTCCCTGGGTTGGAAAGATCTCCTGGAGAAGGAAATGGCAACCCACTCCAGGATTCTTGCCTTGAGAACCCCATGGACAGAGAAGCCTGGTGGGCTACAGTCCATGGGGTCGCAAAGAGTCAAACATGATTGAGCGACTTCACTTACTTACTTAAGCGTACATATGTTTGAAATGATCGTTTTGTATGTAACCATTCTCCCTCTCCAGCCATTATTCTTTAGTAGGAATGGGTCATCATTTGCTACTCTAGAGCACAGAAAAGAGTCTTATCTCTTATACAGAGGGAGAGTGACTTAACCAATGTAGTAACCCTTCAGTGCATACGTTTTGGAATTAGCGGCTTTCTTGTTTCTCAAGCTATTAAAATAGTTGGTTTTATTGTGCTTTACATGGAAATAAAACCCTAAAGCAGATACTTTGGGTATGATTCAGTGTGTTCTGGTTGAAATACTGGAGAGGAATTGAAGTTAATTATCAGTATGATTTTATGGAAACTTTGCATTTCAGCATCCTTTTGGAGAGAGGCCAATGCTGATCACTTTTGTTCCCAAATCCTACTCTGCAAAGTGTTAATGAGATATCAGTGCACAATACATACTTTATCCAAAGTGTTCAAATATTTGAATTTGTGAGAAATACTTTTAGTTTGCAGAAAATGGCATTTCTTGCAGCCTAAAATATATAAAGCTTTCCCCAGAATCACAAGATACGTGCAAAGTATTTTGTTTACTGTTAATCATTTTAAGATGATATACCATGAATTTGAAAAAAGTAATGCGAAAGTTATTCAGTAAGAAAGTGTCTCTGCAGGTCTTTGTCACAACAAAATCCACTGCCTTGATTTTAATTGACCCAAGCTGTGAGCAAAGAAGTTAATTCTAATTTGTGTTGCATATTTGGGAGATTATTCACAAGGAATTTTCTACAAAACCACATGATTATCATCTACCCTCTGCCTAAGAATTTGAGAGTAGCTCCTACAAATACTTTGCCTTCTCTGTTCATAGTCTGGGAATGCTGTGAATTCACAGAAGTAGACTTTTAAAGTGACTGAAGCTTACCCTTCCTGTGCCACATTCCGGATTCCAGAGTCACTTCGGTGGCTTGCAGAGTCACACCTGTTCTTCTTTCCTAGAAGGGAGACTTAGAACCTGAATGGATGGGGATCCTCTCTACAGAAGGTGGTGGGCTCCTGATGACACTCGAGTGCAAGGATGACAGGTGACCGAGGGTCTGGGACAGGGTCTTACATGTGCTAAGTAGCGCCCAGCCCTGGATGCACATGAGAACCTCCCCGAGGTGCTCTTAGGACCTCACAGCTGCCCAGACCTATGGTTTCACATCAAAGTCTCCCTCATGCTACCTACATTTCAGCCAGGATTTTAATTTCTCATCAGATAGCTTTCTTGAATCTGTAATCACTTGTTTATTAGTAGTGATTTCTGATGAGTCTCCAAACTAGTCAGGAAGGTTGATTGGTTTATTTTCAAGGCAGGGAGACTCAGTACAGGATGAAATAATGAAATAAGCTGGCTCTTCTGCAAGAAGTCTTGAGGCAAAAGGACCCTGAGGATGTGGGTAGGTGGTGGCAGCTGGGAAGAAGAGGCCATGTAGGCAGAGCTTAGAGGCAGTCAGGGTGCAGAAATAGATGGGTTGTACAAGGGGTCTTTCTGAGATGGCTCGGTGGACTGTGTGTGGCTTTAGACCATCTGGACACTGTGCGCTTGTGCATAATTTATGTGCTTCCCTCTAGCCATTCTTTGAATAAGGAAGAGACATGATTGATGACCATTGCTTAGAGAACCTTTTACTTCTATTTGGACAGCTTTTAAGACAGTACTATTTGTAGGAGTTCTGAAGTTTATTTAAAGTGGTAGCTTTTTCCATCACTGTTTTATGTTGGCTGAGATACAGAAAGGTACTTTAAACTCGCATTTCACATTTCCAGTAGATGGCAGGACGCAAGCTAGACACCTTGTTTCAGAAGGCTTAATGGCGTCTCCTTCTTTTGTTTCAGTAAAGAACAGTGTTTTGTGGTATTCTTAGCTTGTTAACCGTAGATGAAGGTATCTGTTGATTCAGAGAAAGACCTTTGTTTATGCTCTTAATGTTAAACTGAGATATGTTATCAGGAGCCCTTCATCCCTCAGTTTGATACGCAGCATGGTGATGCTCCTAGTTCATTGTTCAAAGGGCCCACCTGAGAGTATGGAAGGGAACAGATGTTCTCTGGACCAGTGTGGTCAATGATACTAGCTTCTGGTTTTTAGTACTACCTGCAAATATAAGTCCTTTCACAGCATTTGTCAAGACTCGAAAAAGTAGATTAGAGAATAAGTACAATTTAAGGGTGTGCAGAGGGGTTATTTGTAATATTTCTTAGGGACTGAGATTTCTTATCCAGCCCTCCTTCTGCTATACCATGTTTGTATGAAGCGTGACACTGAAAAAAACAGTTCAGAAACTTTTTGTGATAAAGCCTGAAGATTTAAAATTGCTATAGCACTTTTCTTCTGCAATAGTTTAAAAAAATGCAAAGATTTCTCTCCAGATGATGAAGACCTTTACTATAGAAAACTTAGAGACTGCAATAAAGTGTAAAAAAAGAAAATAAAGATCATGTAATTCTATAATGCAGCAATAGCTACTATTAAAATTTTTGACTATTTACTGTTAGGGGTGTGTGGGATTGGAACATAGTGTTTTGTATCCTGTTTATTAATTTATTATGAGAAATTTCCCATATAAAATTATGTTCTTCAGAAACACGATTTTCGTGGTTGTTTTGTTGCCCAAATATTTTCTTTATTTTCAATATTTGATTGAAACAGCGTTTAGAAATTGACTTAGATGCCTTTTCCCTTCCATGACACCTTTCCTTCACAAAGGAAGTTGAAAGATCTCCATTGGGCATCCATGGAATGTTGATTTTAACATTCCTATTTCATTGAACAACACACTAGAAAAGACCCTGATGCTGGATAATATTAAGAGCAGAAGGAGAAGGGGATGACAGAGGATGAAAATGGCTGGATGGCATCACCGTCTCAATGGACATGAGTTTGAGCAAACTCTGGGAGATGGCGAAGGACAGGGCCTGGTGAGCTGCAGTTCATGGTTGCAAAGAGTCGGACACGACAGCAGCTGAACAGCAACGAAATCATACTGACCGTAACTTGCCTCGTGTAATATTTTGTCTACATCTAATTCTTTAACATTTATGGAACCAGTCCTTTGGAACAGGTATTATGCTAAGACCCCACAATACCGTGGTACTGGAAAGGAAATAAGAAGCAAAACATCAAAAGACAGTTTTGTACCTTCATGCAGGTGTGTTAGTCTGTGGGCTGGAGAGATGCAGACTTTACTCAGATAATCCCACAAATAAATGTTAACTTACAACTGTGATATGTGATTTGAGGGAGAGTTGAATGGTGCTTACTTTTTGACAACAGGTTTAACAGGACCCAGGTCCTGTGCTTTTGTAAAGGCTGGTGCAGCCAAGAGATGCCTGGTCCACTTGAAAACCTCACGTGCTTTTGGTTCTCTAGCATGGGTGGAGGGCACGTGCGGTGTTTTGTGCCCAGCTCTGATCAAGTGGACTATGCTCTAAGGAGAGGCCCACTCAAGAGAAGATTTTGGAAAGGATTTCAGTAATATTTGACTAGAACTCTAGCAAGTGTTGGGGGGAATGAAGACACAGAGCAGACATTGTAGCTGTTGTCTGGTATGTGGCCATTTATCAAGGTTGGTAGAAAGGATGCTGGTAATTGATGGGTTTCCCTTTCATTCTAAGATTTCACACTCTTTAAGATTATCCGAAGTCATTCTATACCTGCTAGGGACCCAGAGGACCCCGAGGGGGGTGTGCAGCTGATGGGAATGTCGTGGTCCACTCCTCTCCCCTCCAGTGGCCCATCCCATCTCCAGGCATGAGGAAGCCGCAGAGGCTGGAGGACCTCAGGGCAAGCTGGGACTCCCAGTAGCCCGTCTCCTCCTGCAGATGCTTCAGGAATCCTCAGAACCTGCAGGCTGAAGTCTGGATGCCTCACTGTGGTGGACGGCCATCTCGCCTCCTCTCTGTTAACCTCTTATTCTTCGTCACTGCGCCTCGTCTGTTCCAGGCGTGTAGAAATTCCTTGTGTGCTCTGACTTCTTGTCTTTTGCTGCTCTTTCCTTTTCCTTAACTCACTTTGTGTTTTTCTTGAACGCTTGTCTTGACCATCTTGACTGCTGAATAAGTTCTTCTTTGGGACCACTTACAGTGACTGTCTGCAGCATCGTTTTGGCTGCCTGGAGTTCATTTGGGGCTTCCCAGGAGGCTCAGTGGTCAAGGGTCCACCTGCCAGTACTGGAGACCCAGGAGACCTGGGTTTGATCCCTGGGTTGGTAAGATTCCCCTGGAGAGGGAAATGGCAACCCACTTCAGTATTCTTGCCCAGAAAATTCCATGGACAGAGGAGCCTAGCGAGCTATAGTCCACGTGGTCCCAGAGTGGGACATGACTAAGCAACTGAGCACACGTGAATAAGTTACTTACTTGATAGCATGTCCCTCTGTTACAGTGTTCCTGAGATATTTTTTGTTTAGTTGTTTAGCTTGTGGCAGATGACCATCTTGCCTCCTCTAGACTGCAAAGTCCTTGGAGACTGGGACTGTGAATTCTACTCTATTTGACTTTTCATTGCCAAAAAGGCACTCAGTAAATGACACGTCCTGGGCATTCACTAATTTTTGAGTGGATGAATTTGATTCTAATTTGTTTTACCATATTGATGCCTAACATGTTGTGGCTAAGGCGCTTAACATCCGTGAGGTAAATAGTTGAGATTTTGATGGGTTGAGTGAAACTCTTAGAAGTGCAAGAGTCTGGATTTCTTGAATCCTTTATTATAAAGATGCTAGTAGAGAGGCTATTATTATATTGTGAGACATTCCTAGTTTTGACAAGACCACTTTGTGTTTTGGGTGACTTTCTTTTTAAACTCCTTAAGAGTTATCAAATTATTATAATCATGTTTTCAGGAATGACCACATTTTAATCAGGACTGAAAAAGGGTGAAATGGGGCTAATTCTTTTTTTTTTTTTTTTTTTT
>SJYV01016012.1:466516-488633 GCA_006410875.1 Neotragus pygmaeus | reverse complement strand
AGAAGACTCTTGAGAGTCCCTTGGACTGCAAGGAGATCCAACCAGTCCATTCTGAAGGAGATCAACCCTGGGATTTCTTTGGAGGGAATGATGCTAAAGCTGAAACTCCAGTACTTTGGTCATCTCATGCGAAGAGGTGACTCATTGGAAAAGACTTTGATGCTGGGAGGGATTGGGGGCAGGAGGAGAAGGGGACGAGAGAGGAGGAGATGGCTGGATGGCATCACAGACTCGATGGACATGAGTCTGAGTGAGCTCTGGGAGTTGGTGATGAACAGGGAGGCCTGGCGTGCTACGATTCATGGGGTCGCAAAGAGTCGGACACGACTGAGCGACTGAACTGAACTGAACTGATGGACAGTTAAAGCGCAGCCTGTATTCTAATATGGTGTGGAGCTCATACTTTGCTAAAGCTAATTTTAAGATGCTATCAGACCACACTTAGGCTTGCAGGATTTGCTTTAAAAAGAGCTTCATCATTCAACACCAGTAGTCTGCTTAAGCTAGGGTTGATCAGACTCTGGAAAATCTGATACACTTAAAAAGAAATTTTTGAACATTGATGTCTACTAAAAAATCAGTTGTTAAGTGCAGTGAGAAATATATGTGCAAGCAGACAAGAATTTTATAGTGTGATAAGTGAATCTTGTTCCTAGTGGCAAATTTCTAGGGCAGTTATATCTTCAGAAAGCTTCTTGGTGCATCTGTGGCATCTAGACAGTTAATGGTGAAACTGATCGGATATTCCCACAGGTGGAGCTCAGGACTCGCTACCCAGGTTGCGTTCTTCGTTCCCTGCTGTCCTAGGTTTCTTCAGGAAGTGTTTCTGCTGGACACCGATCCTTTTTTTCTCATAGCTTCTGGCTGATTCTAAGCAAAATAGGGTGAACCTCTCCTGCTGCCCTATATAGCTTCAGTTCCTCTGTTCACCAAATTGCATCACATTCATTTCTAAATGTTGATTCATTAACAACTATTATTTTGTAGATAGAGATTTTATAAATGGCTTTAAATTGTAAGGGACTATTATTTTGTAGATAGAGATTTTATAAATGAGTTTAAATTCTTAGATTAGTATAGTATTGATCTCTTGTTCCATTAATGCATTCTCTGGACTTGGAAGATCGATACCCAGATTTTTGTTTATGAGCAAGAACATTTCTGACTTTCCTTACCTCAGAAATTCTCTGGTTTGATGGTCCCCCTCTTTTCCAAATCTACTCTCAAAGTATATATTATATATCCTGTGTAAAATGTTCAGTTAAAATCAGCATTGAGTAGAATGACTGTCACCCAAAAATAAATATTTTAGTTGAGTATTTGAGTTTAATGACTTAGATTCATTCTTCAGATAAAGTATTATTTATTTATTTTCGTCTGTGTTGGGTCTTTGTTGCAGAGCACGGGCTTCTCACTGTGGTGGCTTCTCTTGTTGCCGAGCACAGGTTCTAGGCACGTGGGTTCAGTGGTTGCGGTTTTTCACAACTGAGTTGTGTCTTAGTTGCTCCAATGCATGTGAGATCTTCCCAGATCAGGGATCAAACCCGTGTCTCATGCATTGGCAGGTGAATTCTCAGCCACTGGACCACCAGGGAAGTCCCTGGATTCATATTTGAATTTAGAGATGTGGATTCGTATTGCAAAAAACACCTAACATTTTAGATATTTCTGAAGCTTATAGTTGAATAATATGCTCAAAGCACCTTTTCAAGTTAAGATACCTTCCTTTCTGGCTCATTAAGAAGAAAGGTAACCTGTTATTGACTTCACCTGATAGATAAGTAGTTACCGGAAAGTTAGTTAAGAAAATTTGTGTGATTTTTTTTTTTTTCCAACTGACTTAAAACGAGGAAATTTATGTTAGAACTTGTTAAAAAATGGTTTTCACCTTTTCAGTTACGAATTAGAGGTTTGGGAGGTTTCATCATGTTTTGTAATTGGACTGATTGTATGATATGATGCTATAAAGTATGCAAGAGAAACCACCCGAGGGCATAATTATAGCCAAATGTGTGGTTATCTTGGTCTCTTTTAGAGGTGGAGCCTTAGGAAATTTTTCTCAAAAAGGATCCTTAATGATGCATAATTTCATCAAATTAATACTACTTCAGATATTATCAATAAAGTAGCTTTGACAGAATAGCAGAGAAAAGCATGCCTGATTTTGGCAAGTGTGAAATTGTTGAGCACAGAGCGCATGCTGGTGGTTTTATATTTCCCTGCACTGTCAGAGTCCCATTCCCTTTCTTAATCCTATGTGGCTAATTTGTTGTTGAGTCACTAAGTCGTGTCTGACTCTTCTGTGACCCCATGGACTGAGGGATTCCTAGGTGGCTCAGTGGTAAAGAATCCGCCTGCCAATGCAGGAGAGACGCAGATTTGATTCCTGAGTCAGGAAGATTCCCTGGAGGAGGAAATGGCAACCCATTCCAGCATTCTTGCCTGGAAAATTCCCTGGATAGGAGGAGCCTGGTGGACTGCTGTCCGTGGGGTTGCAAAGAGTCGGACACGACTGCGTGACTGAGCGTGTATGCCCGTGTTCAAAGAAGCATGCTATGTGCCGTTGAAGAAGCATTGTCAGAGTCCTTTTCCCTTTCTGAATCCCGTGTAGCTCATTTGCTGCTGTTGTTTAGTTGCTAAGTCAAGTCCGACTCGGCGAAACCATGGACTGTAGCCGGCAAGGCTCCTCTGTCCGTGGGATTTCCCAGGTAAGAGTGCTGGAGTGGGTTGCCATTCTCTTCTCCAGCAGATCTTCCCTACCCAGGGATTGAACCTTTGTCTCTTGCATTGGCAGATGGATTAGCCTGCTGCAGAGTCACCAGAGAATTCCGCATGTAGCTCATGCTGTGATTGTTAATTCCTCTAATGTGAGCTGTGCCTTTGGATTGATAGTTGACAATGACTCCAGAGCTGTCCCGCTGTGGACTACATTAGGATTCCTTTTCCTGAGACCCCTCCTTTGGACTTTATCCTTAAGACCAAAACTGTGTCCTCCTGCCCCTTCCAGTTGTTCCAGAGAGTAAACTACTTTTCCCAGTAAATTGAGAGGTTTATATTTAATAAGTGCTGCTACTACTCACGTGCTAGGTACTTGCCAGGCACACTTTGTATGTTATTTCAGCAAAGCCTTTTTACAACTTCAAGATTAAAGCATTAGTCTGTGCATTTCCATCATGGAGTAGCAATCTGTCCAAGGACACACTAAAGGTAAGCCTGAAACGGGGGCGGTTCCTGTCCAGGTGTGATGATGAAGCGCATGCTTTCCCCACTGTCCCATGGTATTTGGAGAAAGGAGTGCAGTGGCTAGGAGACCATTACTTGCTCCCTCCCTCCTAAGCTGCCAGGATCGCTTTGGTCTCAGTGGGTAGGCGAACATTGTTATTAAAAATATCTACTCATAATCCACCATCTCTCCATTCATCTCATAAATATTTATGGAGTACGTGTAGTGTGCAATGTGTTGGTTGAAAACCTGGAGATCTGCTGGTTACCAAGCCCTCTCTGCCTTTATAAAGTGTTAGTCGCCCAGTCTTGTCCAACTCTTTGTGACCCCATGGACCGTAGCCTCCCAGGCTCCTCCGTCCATGGAATTCTCCAGGCAGGCATACTGGAGTGGGTAGCTGTTCCCTTCTCCACAGGATTTTCCCGATCCAGGGACTGAACCCTGGTCTCCTGCATTGCAGGCAGATTCTCTACCAACGGAGCCACCAGGGAAGCTCCTGCCTTCATAATGCTTATATCAGTTACTCAGAAAACCACTCTGCACTGGGTATGGGGTGGGAGAGCATGTCTGCACTTCTTAGCCCAGTGCCTGACTTAGAGGAAGCTCCCAACAAGTGTTTGCCCTTTTGCTCCTTTTAACCTAAGTTTTATGCCTTCAGCCAACTGTTATCCTTTGTCTATTTCTGGTTATACTTTGAATCNTCCCACAAATAAATGTTAACTTACAACTGTGATATGTGATTTGAGGGAGAGTTGAATGGTGCTTACTTTTTGACAACAGGTTTAACAGGACCCAGGTCCTGTGCTTTTGTAAAGGCTGGTGCAGCCAAGAGATGCCTGGTCCACTTGAAAACCTCACGTGCTTTTGGTTCTCTAGCATGGGTGGAGGGCACGTGCGGTGTTTTGTGCCCAGCTCTGATCAAGTGGACTATGCTCTAAGGAGAGGCCCACTCAAGAGAAGATTTTGGAAAGGATTTCAGTAATATTTGACTAGAACTCTAGCAAGTGTTGGGGGGAATGAAGACACAGAGCAGACATTGTAGCTGTTTTGATTTTAGCATTTCTGTATTCACTGCCTGTTCTCTTGCAGGCTGTATTCCATTCACTGTTGAAGTTTTCTTGGGGGAAAAATACATATGTGTCTGTGTGTGTCTGTGTTTGCACACATCTACATGTACACATTCGGTTCTGATTACGACACTCCCTGATAAACCTTTGGTCGTTTCGTTGCCTCTAGGGTAACGTAGGCTCTGTAGAGGTTGTTGAAAACTTTGTGGAGTGCTTCTAGCCTTTCATCACGAGCAGCCCCTCAGCCCTCCTGCCATCTGGTTCCAGAGCATGAACCCCTTTCTCTGCAGTTTCTCGGTACTGTTGCTTTGTTGGCATTCTTTGCCAGGTGTGGTATTCAGACTTGGTTTGAGGTGGGTCGCCTTTTAAAGGTATAAGCCACCGTTTCATTTTGTTTGAACATCTTGTCTAAGTAAATGATGAGGCAATTCTACTATCTAAGGTGCAAAGTTTGTTTTCTGCTTTACAAGGTGTGAGAAATTCCCCCACAGAATATATATATTTTTTTTCTTGAAAGGCTTTTGGCGTTAATGGAATTAAATGACTAAAATTCAGTTCTTTAGATTAATTTGTTGCAGGTTATTATTTTCCAATGTAGGTAGTATCTGAAAGTTCTGAACTATTTTTGTATATAAAATTAAGTTTTCTAGTTCATCCTTAGAATGGTAACATTCTCTTTTGCTGTGATAAATGTTCATTTATTTGTAACCATGTGAAATGATGGATGGTAACCAAACTTAACTGTGGTAATCATTTCACAATGTATACATATATCAAATTATTACATTGTACACCCTAAACTAATACAATGAAAAAGTGAAAAAATTAAGATGTTAGTTGCTCAGTTGTGTCCAACTCTTTGCAACCTCATGGATTGTAGCCTGCCAGGCTCTTCTGTCCATGGAATTCTCCAGGCAAGAATCCTGGCATGGGTAGCCATTCCCTTTTCCAGGGGATCTTACCGACCCAGGGACTGAACTCGGGTCTCCTGCACTGCAAGAGGATTCTTTACTGTCTGAGCCACAAGGGAAGCCCCAAACTGATACAGTATTATATGTCAGTTATGTTTCGGTAAAACTGGGAACACACACACTCTCTCTCACTCCACTGACCTGCCTTTCTCTGTACAATGAACAGATCACAAAGCTTCATAAGGCTTTAACACCATCATAAGTTAAAAACAATAGTCACTTATCTTTCAACTGCCTGATACAATAATAGGTCCTCCAAGTTTCATCTGAATGCTTACGTTTCTGTATTTAAAAGCAGATGTCCACAGCACAACAGTAACTTTGAATGACATGCCACGTGGTGATAACTAGCACAGTTATAGGATGATGAGATTCAATGGTCATCTCTGTAATCATTTGATAATTGATCCCACACAAGTTCATGGATGCCAGAAACGATGTTGAAGTAGGCATATGGCTCCCTGGCTTTGTAAAGGATGAGGCCAGAGCTAGAAGACAGCCATTGAGTGGACAGTAAAGCCAATTCATCTCCTGTGGCTCTTGGGGGAAATTTCCAGCAGCCTGTAGAGTTTAACTGTTTCTCTATATGTTCGATGTTTAAAATATGTTGCCACGTTTTTGTTTACTGAAATGCCATGTGCACAGCAGCCTTTCCTGTCCTTATTCTCCCCCTGATTTCTTTTATTCTGCCTCTTCTTTGCCCATTGGAAACCAATTTGTTGTTCTTGCCATTGAGTTGCCCTTTGACCTACATGTTCTTTTGCCGTCCTTGAATTTGTACCTACCAGCACTTTGGTTTATGTTACTGCTGTTTTTACATCCTCTCCCTTACCCCATGATTTAGGTTGTGAACTTTTTGAAAAGAAAGTCTGTATTTGTACTTACTATCGTGAAAGTGTGGTTAACGAGGCCTGTGTGAATAGTTTGGTAACTACTGCTGTCTCCTTTTTCCCAGATCTGGAATAAGTAGCCATCTTTAAAACACATGACATGTAAGGAGGCATTTTTGAGAGACCTTCCCTGGTGGCTCAGAGGTTAAAGCATCTGCCTGGAATGCAGGAGACTCAGCTTCAATCCCTGGGTTGGGAAGGTCCCCTAGAGAAGGAAATGGCAACCCACTCCAGTACTCTTGCCTGGAGAATCCCATGGAGGGATGAGCCTGGTGGGCTCAGTCCATGGGGTCACAAGGAGTCGGACACGACTGAGTGACTTCACTTCACATGTGTGATGAAAAGTGACTGAATATAACTCTGTGTGTGTGTGTGTGTGTGTGTGTGTGTATAGATGTATGTACTTCTGTTTTGATGTTTCTCATCTGTACACTGTGGATCATCTGTCCGCATCCCTCTTATCCTGGATATCTTTCTTAATTCTGGAGAGCCTTCTCATGTACTTCTCTCCATCATTTTCATATTTTTTCTTGATTTTAATTTTTAGAAGCACCTCTTTACCAGCATGATATACCTGCTGTTGTGTATATGTATATTGAATTTAAAAAATATTATCCAAAAGTAATCTTAGTCATATGGTTCTCACACCCCATTTCACCTCTTTTCTAAAGAGAGTTGCATAAATCTTCACCTTTATCAGTTTATGCTTCATTTTATATCATGGAAGCAATATCCTTTTAATTTTGCATAATTTTATTTTGAGGTCATAGAAGATGAGTTTACTGGTGAACCCTCCCCAGCTGTGTGGCGTGTTTGCCTTGACTGTCCCTGTTTGCAGTCAAGTGGCCCCTCTGCTCACACCGTCATTTTTTTCCTGTTGACCACCTGATATGGTGACTCTGAAGCTGCCCTTTTTATTCTAAGATGAAGCTTATGTTCCCTTCATTATACACACACACCACTCATGTTGCAGTGAAGAAACTGTTTGGTTTCATATGAAGTCAGTAAAAGGAGACAAAAGTGATATATTTCTAACTTTGTCAAAAGGCTAAAAATTCCTGTTTTGGAGGTTGGCTTTTAGGGATGTAAATATAGTCTAAATTTTTTCTAACTTGACATTTGAATGGCTTACTTAAATATCATTTTAGCTCACTGCAGCACTGTTTACAATAGCCAAGACATGGAAGCAACCTAAGTGTCCATTGACAGATGAACAGATGAAGAAGATGTGGTACGTATATGTACAATGGAGTATTACTCAGCCATCAAAGAGTGAAATCATGCCATTTGCAGCAATATGGATGAACCTGGAGATTGTCATACTGAGTGAAGTCAGGCAGAAAAAGAAAAATATCGTATGATATTTATACATAGAATCTAAAACAAAATGAACAGACAAAACAGAAATAGACCCACAGAGAAGAAAAACTTGTTTTTTTCCCAAAGGGGAAAGAGGGGAGGTGAAAGTAGGAGGTTTGAGATTAACATAGACACCCGTGCGTGCCCAGTCGCTTCAGTCACGTGCAGCTCTTTGTGACCCTATGGACTGTAGCCCACCAGGCTCCTCTATCCATGGGATTCCCCAGGCAGGCATACTGGGGTGGGTTGCCAGGACCCCTTCTCTGGGGGATCTTCCTGACCTGGGATGGAACCTGTGTATCCTGCAACTCCTGCATTGCAGGTGGATTCTTTACCACCTAGCCACCAGAGAAGCCCAACATATACACCCTACTATATATAAAATACCTGGAGGAGGAAATGGCAACCCATTCCAGTATTTTTGCCTAGAGAATCCCATGGACAGAGAAACCTGGTGGGCTACAGTCCAATGGGGTTGCAAAAAGTTAGACACAACTAAGTGGTTAATACTATATATAAAATAGATAACCAACAAGGACCTACTAGTTTATAATACATGGAATTTTACTCAGTATTTTATAAAGACCTATAAGGGAAAAGAATATGAAAAAGTGTGTGTGTGTGTGTGTGTATGTATATATATATATATAAACAAACATGGTATTCTGGGATCAGGGACAGGTAAAGGTGACTCACCTTTTATCTGAAAGTTTTTAAGGTATGTTCACAGGGCATTTAAAGTGGGGGGAAATGACTCCCCTTCAAGTTTATTAAGCAACAAAACATTGATTTCATTTTAGGTCATACACTTTTATTTTAAATTTCCATAAAAGAGTCACCCTCAATAGTAGGGGCCTAATATATTCTTGTTAAATGAATATCTAATGACTGTAAACTGTCAAATTGTTACTTGTTTTAAATTATATTTAGTGTTGCAAGGGCTTCCAAAAAGATTCCATCATTTGATCCTCATGTAATCTTATGTGTTAAGTGGAAGAGGGATTTTCTTCGTTTTACAGAAACTTAGTAGAATTGCTTACATGTCACCAAAAGATGACTCCAGGGTTCGACTTTAGGACTTTCACTTCTAATTCCGTGCCTTTTATTCAGCGCTCTGTTATATTCCCATGTTTATCTGGAAATATTTCAGAACTTCGTATTACAATAGTTACTCATTTATTCAGCAGCGTTTTATTGAGGGCACAGTTCTAAGTTCTGGGCCTTTGTGGCTGTGTCTAAAGACAAGGCTTCTACTCTCAAGGAAGACGGTCAATAGATACGTTGATGAGGTCATTACTGTTCCTGTAATAATCACGATTAGCACATGGTGGGTGCTCAACAAATGTTCATTGAATGAATGAGTGAGCAGAGTGATCAAAAGGAAATAAAGGAGGGTTGCACTATAGATGGATAGATTAATGAAGGAGGGTCTTTCTAGGACATGACATCCAAACCAGGGCAAGAGCATTTCAGATAAAAAGACCAACATAGGCAAAGGCCCCGAGGCAGCAGAGAGCTTGAGTTTTTTTTTTTTTTTTAATTAATAATTTATTTTAGTTTTGCTTGCACTGGGTCTTTGTTGCACACAGGCTTTCTCTGGTGGCGGCAGGTCAGGGCTACTCTTCAGTGAAGTTCAGAGGCTTCTCATTACAGTGGCTTCCTTGTTGCAGATCACATGCTCTGGGGTGCGTGGACTTCAGTAGCTGTGGCACACAAGCCCAGTAGCTGTGGTGCCCGGGCTTAGTTGCTCCATGGCGTATCTTCCCAGACCAGGGATGGAACCCATGTCCTCTGCTATGGCAGGGAAATTCTTATCCATTGCACTGCCAGCAGAGTCCAAGCTTGGCTTATTTACGAGGATGCCAAAGATGGCCACATGAAATCAGAGAGAAAGGGATCAATTGCGTAGGGCCTGGTAGACCCTGGTGAGCAATTTGAGTTTTATTGTCGTGTCGAGAGACAGCTCTCCATGCTCTCATGTTTCTGCACTGTCTACCCTTGTCTGGATGGCCTTTTCAAGGATAATTTGTATGGTCATCAGCCTTGGAAGATAGAGTGTCTCTCCAGAGCAGTAATCAAGCACACTGTTGTCTGGTGTAGTAAAGACACCATCTCCTTCTAGGGAAAAGGTCAGATGGGCTTACTGCCCATTGTTAAAGACTTAGGTTCCTTAAACTCAGAGTTCCTCTCCTGCTAAACAACCCACTGCTGTGCAGGTGTCACCTGGCCTTCTCTGTGTTAGTTACTCTGTGGGAAGCTGATCTCCAAAATGGTGAAACTCTGGCTACTTCCGTTGCTATGGGTAATGGAGTCCTGTCTCTGACCCAGGGGTCTCCTGTCTACCAGCATCCGTACAACTGTGGCAGGCTGGCTTGTTAACTTGAAATTAGGGCAAAATCTTAACACCCTTCACATTTCTTAGCATCTCAGAACATGAAAAGTCCCGGGGGATTTTCAGCGGAGGAATCAAATACATTTCAAGTTTTTAAAAAGTCAGTGTGGCCACTGTGGAAAGTAATCACGGGTAGAAAGATGAATGAGGAATCTGGGGCAGCTGTCTTGAGAGAACAGTGGCTGAGACCAGTGTGGTAACCGTGGAGGTGGGGAGGACCGAGGAATTCTAGGTGGCTCTTCAGGAGGTGAAATTTATAGGTCTTGACAGAATGGATATGGGTTGTGAAAGAAAGGGGTGGAGAATAAATTCCAGGTTTTTGCTTTGAGGAAATGAATAGATAGAGGTGACTTAAACTGAGATGGAGAAGCTTCATGATAATAATAAGCCTGTAAAAGGACTTATTTCTCTTGTCATCACCCCTTTAGCCTTTTTTTCCCCAATCACTTTATTTGCTTGACTCTGTATAGAAGTTTTATGCTTACAGTTACAGGGAAAGGAAGAATAAGAACTTGTTTGAACAACTTAGGATCAAAGAACTACTGGTATATATGTTCTTGGGAAGAACATTTTTCTTGTGTCTTCACCAATTGTCAAGTTTGTTAACGTTAAAAAATTCAAGTCCTGTAGTCCCTCAATAAGTGGGTTGTCTCAGTAACAAGAAATTAGGTTAGCTTGGGAGGATTTATGTTTCAAATAGGCATATTGATTTTTACCCAAAATTCATTGTCTGCGAGTTTACAATGAAACTCTTCAGTGGGTTTCAAGGTTTTCTCTTTTTGGCATTGAAGTAACACAGTTTTTTCTTATGTATTTTGGGTTTTTCTCTTTTAATTCTCAAGGATAATGACTGCTCGCCTTGTGATCACATAAACTTAATATAATAGGATGGAAGAAACAAGTGCCTGTGGATTAATTTATTCAGTTTGTCCTTCTCACTGAAAAATTCCTTGGGATAACTTCTTGTCTCTCTAATGTCAGATGTGGATTTCAACAGCACCTGATTGCTTTTCATAAAGAAACTTAAAAAAGCCTTGGCCCTAAAAAGTTTGTTTAAATGCCTTTCCATCTAGTGGGATTTATCTTTGTGTGTGTGCTTTTCACATGCTTATTGTATTTACAAGATGATTTTACATTTCTTAACCTTTTTGTATGGTGCACAGTTTTAAGCTGCAACGTAGAAGTTGACTGAGTTTTGAATTATCTTTGTATCATCCACACATGTCCTCCTGGGCTTCCCTGGTGGCTTAGCTGGTGAGGAATCCGCCTGCATTGCAGGAGACCTGGGTTCAGTCCCTGGGTTGGGAAGATCCCCTGGAGAAGGGAACGGCTATGCACTCTAGTTTTCTGGCCTGGAGAATTCCATGGACTGTATGTATAGTCCATGGGGTTGCAAAGAATCAGACACGACTGAGTGACTGAATAACAACAACAATTTATACTCTACAGTGGGAAAACTTACTGCAGTTTAAAGATAAACTTAGAAAACATGAGCTAAGATCACAAAATCATTAGTGATGATCATAAGACTTCAGGCAGTGTGACTTGTTATTAAAGACCTCAGTAGACTCTGGAAATGCAGTAACAATGTAGTTATTTCTGACTTTTTGAGAAGATAAATACAGTATCTTTTGTTTGTTTTCTTTTTATGGATACCCATTTTTTGAGGTTTTTACTAGTTTTAACNGAGGAGCCTGGTAGGCTACAGTCCACAGGGTCGCAAAGAGTCAGACACGACTGAGCGACTTCACTTTCACGACTCCTTGGAAGGAAAGTTATGACCAACCTAGACAGCATATTAAAAAGCAGAGACATTGTCAACAAAGATCTGTCTAGTCAATGCTATGGTTTTCCAGTAATCATGTATGGATGTGAGAGTTGAACTACAAAGAAAGCTGAGCGTTGAAGGATTGGTTTTTGAACTGTAGTGTTGGAGAAGACTCTTGAGAGTTCCTTAGACTTCAAGAAGATCCAACTAGTACATTCTAAAGGAAATCAGTCCTGAATATTCATAGGAAGGACTGATGTTGAAGCTGAAACTCCAATACTTTGGCCACCTGATGCAAAGAAGTGACTCATGTGAAAAGACCCTGGTACCGTGAAAGATTGAAGGCTGGAGGAGAAGGGGATGACAGAGGATGAGATGGTTGGATGGCATCACCAACTCAATGGACATGAGTTTGAGTAAGTTCCGGGGATTGCTGATGGACAGGGAAACCTGGCATGCTGCAGTCAATGGGGTCACAGAGAGTGAAACACAACTGAGCTACTGAACATGCAAATTTAAAAAGAAGTTTCTTTAAAATTCCGTGTTGCCATGAGGACACCTGGTTCTNCGGGGATTGCTGATGGACAGGGAAACCTGGCATGCTGCAGTCAATGGGGTCACAGAGAGTGAAACACAACTGAGCTACTGAACATGCAAATTTAAAAAGAAGTTTCTTTAAAATTCCGTGTTGCCATGAGGACACCTGGTTCTACCTGAACTTAACTTTACTTAAATCTTGAGCTAACCAATGAGTTTTTCTTATGGAAATGTTTGTCTTAAGCTATGTTAATGAACTTGCATTTACCTTAGAGTCTGTCTTTAAGTAGGTTCTGCCTAAGACTCAGAAAGGACTTGACAAACCTGAATATTTTACTCATACATTGTTCTCTTAATCTATGTTAATGAAACTATATATTTACGTGGAAAGCTGCCTTTCTTCAAGATTCATGTCAATTGTTTTATGGCCCAGGATGACTGGTACCAATGTTATCTCAAAGCACATGTTGTGGATGAGAGCCTGGTCCACTCTGAGTTTTGATACATCTCCTTTCTATAATTAACAGCTTGCTAGTAGCTATATAACATCCAGCTAAAGACTAGCAGGGGGGTACACTTTCTGCCCTCTTCTGATGTCTATGTCAAAAACTTTCTCTATCTCTTTTTGTTTGTTTGTTTGTTTCAAATTTATTTATTTTAATTGGAGGTTAATTACTTTCCAATATTGGTATTGGTTTTGCCATACATCAACATGAATCCGCCACAGGTATACACATGTGTTCCCCATCCTGAACCCCCCTCCCTCTTCCCTCCCCTTTATGCTTTGATAAAACTTTATTACACAAAAGCTCTGAACGATCAAGTCACTGGCCCTGGACTGAATTTTTCTCCTTCGGAGGCCAAGAATCCCAGCATCTTTTGTGGTTCAGCAACAACCTTTCATTGGTTGGAGTAGCAAGACTGGATGCTCATGCTCAGGCTGGAGGAGTTGAGCAGGTCCAGAGCCATCACTGCAGCCAACCAGGTGAGGGATAAGTAAGGAATCCTGATACCTCTTCTACCAGCAATGAGTGTACTTTCCTGTGATTTCTGTGTTCTGGTTCCTTAAGGGATTGGGAATTCCAGATCCTGGCCACCTTTCCTCCTGTTCAGAGACAACTAGTGGCCAATGCACTTTGCTCTTACCAGAGTAACTCTGCAGTCTGGGATGGGAAGGCTAAGGATGGGGCAGAGCCTAAGAACAACATTAAATGATGGAACTTTAGGCAAAGTGAACAATTTCTTTGAATGGCCTTTCAGAGCACTCGTGTGTAGAGTTCTTGTGTACAGACCATGTTGTGTCAAATAAAATAAATTTCAGACCTTTAAAACACTCAGATTTTCCAACTTCAAGCCTATTTAGTGAGAGTAATAACACAAACCTTTCTTAAAGGCTATAGAGTCTGTGGGGGGTTGGCTACNCATGCTGATCCCAGGTAGTAGAGTGGTATTTAAGCTTCCCAGGATGTCTTGGTCCTTCCTTTTCGAATAGTATTATTCTCCTTTCCTCTCCTGTGATATAAATTCTTTAAAAGGACTTGACATTTTATCACTGATTTGACATTTCATGCCATGCACTAAGTCGTGTACAGTTGCACCATATTTAGGCTGTGGTTGGAATTTCACGAATAGATTGCTGGTCTTCTCTCTCTTGTCCTCTGATTTCAGAACAAAACCAGACGTCAGTTAGTAGTAAGACTTTACCGGGGCCCTCCGAGGGCAGGTTTTATCAGGTGATTGAACTGAACCAGCATTTGTAAGCCTATGGAATGTGATGGAAACTCTTCCCTAAAGGATTGCACTACCCTGGCAGTTGAAGTCTCAAGTATGGCCCAGATTTGGGCCTCTGCCCTCTGTCCTTGCCTTTAGGAAAATTTTTAACACCTCTGGTTTTGGGTCTCTGTTTCTCCTACACCCTGGGAACCATTCTGGAAATGGTTCAGAGGCACAGAAGAAAGGAGTCTTACCCTCAGAATCGTTAACTCTATTTCTCCTGCCCGTGTTCTTTCTGTTTGAGGGATAGTAGAGGGCTCTGTCTAAAGCATTTGAGTCAGACCTGGCTTTGCATTTGAGCCCGTTTGTTAGTTGTGTGACCATAGGCAACATGCTTAACCTTTTTATGCCTCAAAACTCAGATGTACAGTTGAGGCTGAGCTAAACCACTGTGCTTTGTGGTTTGGTGAAGCACCGTGGTATCTGTCTTGTGTGCCACGTTGCAAGTTCACACTAAGCACTGGAGCCGGGTCAGTACTGGAAGCTGCTGTGTGTCCCTCTGGGATCCCACCCTCCTACCTCCTCTGGAGGGGGACTGCTATCCATAATTTTATGTTCAGCACTCCTTTGCTTTTAAAAATAAGTATATCTATACACAATATAGTAGTCCCCCCTTATCTGAAGTTTCTCTTCTTATGGTTCTAGTTACCTCTGATTGGCCGTACTCTGAAAATATTAAATGGAAAATTCCAGAAATAAATATTAAATGGAAAATTCCATTAAATGGAGAAGTTCATCAGTTTTAAATTGTACACTGTTTTAAGTAACATGATGAGATCTGGCGCCATCTTGCCCTGGATATGAACCATCCCTTTGTCCAGTATATCCCTGCCTGTTAGAGTCACTCGGTAGTCATTGCAGTTATGAGATTGACTCTTGTGAAATTGCAGTGCTCCTGTCTCTTATTTTACTTGATAATGGTCTCCAAAGTACAGGAATAGTGATGCTGGCGATTTGGATGTGCCAGAGATGAAGGGCTTGCTTTAAGTAAAAAGGTGAAAGTTCTTGATGTTAAAAGGAAAGAAATACAAATTGAAGATTTGTGGCAACCCCATGTCAGGCATTTGCTTACTTTGAGTCTCTGTGTCATATTTTGACAATTCATAAAATTTCAGGGCTTCCACCGGCAAAAGGATTATGATTCCCTGAAGACTCAGGTGATGGTTAGCATTTTTTAGCAATATTTTAAAATTAAGCTATGATAATACAAGGTTTTTTTTAGACATAATGCTGCTGCTGCTGCTAAGTCACTTCAGTCCTGTCCAACTCTGTGTGACCCCAGAGACGGCAGCCCACCAGGCTCCCCTGTCCCTGGGATTCTCCAGGCAAGAACACTGGAGCGGGTTGCCATTTCCTTCTCCAATAGACATAATGCTATTGCACACGTAATAGACAACAGAATAGTATAGATATAACTTTTATATGCACTTGGAAACCAAAACGTATGTGACTCCTTTACTGAGATACTCAGTTTATTGCAGTGGTCTGGAGCTGAATCTGCAGTATCTCTGAGATGTATCTGTATAGGGGTCAATACTATCCATGGTTTCAGGCAGCCACTGGGGGATGTGGAATGAGTCCCTCGAGAATAGAAAGGGACTACTCTGTGTTTTTAGCTTTGCCTGTTTGGGCTCTGTGAAAATGTTGTCTCTGAAGAGTGCTTTATCACTGCCAGCGAGTGTAGAACTCTTGGATCTCCACCCATCTTGCTGATGGGCATGGAGTTGGGGTTACAGGGTTTTTTTGTGTGTGTGTGTGTGTGGTGTCTGGCTGGTGTAGGGTGATTTTTATCTATGTTTTTTTTCCCTTTTTTGTCTATCCTAGGCTTCCCTCTTACTGGTCCTTTAGAGCAAGGCTTCTGATACTGGGTCAGAGGTAGGGACAATGTGTGACATCCCTGGGGGATGAATCCAGTAAGGAAATAGAAATTGATAGGAACCAGATATACCATTTTATAGGAAGGGAAAGGGGGAAACCAGGACAAATCTTACAGTATTGGATTGGAATTCAGGGTGTCTGTATGAACTCATGGTTTTCAGTAGACATGGATATAGAAAGAAATGAAGAAGTAAGTGTGTGTGCATTTAAGTGTGTGTTTTCATTCACTTAGATGACCTTGAAATAGTGATACTACAATTGCAGTATGCACACCCTGATCTTGGTTTCTAAACACCGTTTTTCCCCACTAAAATAGTTGAAATTATCAGACCTAAAAAAACACTTTTTGGTAACTATCATCAAATAATTAATTTGGCCAAGAATTTTCAATGGACAGCAATCGAGTATTGGGTAAAAGTTTGTTGAGAATTAAGATACATTTATATAGTCTGAAAATGCCACTTCAAAAAATACTTATTCATTACAAAGAGGAAAAGAGTCACTTTACAGTGGGGAAATCTGGCACATAGCGCCCTAATCAAGTAATTTAAGTTTGCACTATCAGTCAGGGGGAAAAAATGGAAATAGCATACCACCTGGTAGGGTACAAGAAGAAGAAGGAACTCGTCTCTGGTATTCCTGCTGAAAAGTCATAACTTGAAATTAGTCATCAGGAAGTTATCAGACAAACCCAAAGGAAGGGGCATGCTACAAAACTGACCTGACATCCTCACAATTGTTGAGGTCAGGAAAGTCAAGGATAGTGTGAGGAATTCTTGATTGAAACAGAGTATTGAGCTTTGAAAAGTCAGTGCGGTGTGACATCCTGGATTGGATCCTTTTACTAAAATGGACACTATGGGGTGGCTGGAGAAAGTCAAGGCTGGTCTGTGGATTAGGTGACCGTACTGTGGACTTGGTGACTGTACTGTTAATTTCTGGGTCTTGATGATGGTCGTGATTGCAGGTTTGGAGGAGAATGTCCTTGTTTATAGAAATGACTCACCACTCTGTAGGGGTGATAGACCCATGATGTTCACTGTTAACTCTCAAGTGGGGTTCCCTGGTGGCTCAGACGGTAAAGCGTCTGCCTGCAATGCAAGAGACCCGGGTTTGATCCCTGGGTCGGGACGATCCCCTGGAGAAGGAAATGGCAGCCAACTCCATAACTCTTGCCTGGAAAATCCCATGAACGGAGGAGCCTGGTGGGCTACCGTCCATAGGGTCGCCAAGAGTTGGACATGACTGAGTGACTTCACTTTCTTTCTCAAGTGGTTTAGGGAAATTAAGTTAATCTAGTGTTGCAGCCTTTAAAAAATTTTTTTTTGGTAGGTTGGCCTGAGATTATTAAACAGAACAAAGAAGACCTCTCCTCTGAGCTTACTTTTTCAAAACTGTTAGCTTATCAAGCCAGTCATATGTAAGGCTGAAGAGATTTCCTTTCTTGTGTTGTCTTGTCTGGCAACTGCCCTTCCTGTGCAGCTTCCTGTTATATCTCGATTTGTCTTTTGGTATTCCGGTTTGAAAATATCCACCATCATCTCCTTACTATGTTCTGTTCCCGGTTCATTTTTTATTTCTCTTCACCTGTGTTTTGCTTTTGTGACAAAAAGCAAAACACTCCTTTCCAGGGAAAGTATGATTTACAGAAACTTTGCACTTTACTGTGTTGCAATTCAGTGATAATGCTGTATTTAATTTCAACTTATTTTCTGTGTACCTTTCTTTTCTCCTCAATTCTCTGGTGAGCTGTTTAACCTTTTTGCTTCTTTTTTACCATACTGCCTCTGCCTTAGTGCTGAGCATGTTCATGTACAGACTTTTAATAAAATGTATTGGGCTGGTTGATTGCTGTCTTAGGATTTAAGTATTCAGAAAGTATAAGCAGGTTTAGGGGAAATTGACGAGTTCAGTGCTGTACTGATCCACAATCTAGCCGTCTTATGACTATGTGTGTTCATGGTTAGCCTCCAGAGGTTTAGGATAAAGGCCCTAGTCTACAAATTTGTGTGGTTCTAGATAGGAGTAGGATGCTGTGGGGGAGAGGGCTTATTGTCAGAGCAGCCTTTTAGCTCAGAGAACATTCCATGTAAGTTATCTATCTGATAGAATCTGCCCTTCCTCCTTAGTACAAAGAATCACAGTGTAAGGCCTTGAATTGTGCGTACACCGCGCCCCCCCCAGCTCACCCCCTGCTTTATTGGTGGAGCTAAATCTGTCATGGGGCTTGTTTTCCTTAGATAGGTTGGAGGACAAGCTTTTCTTCAGCAGTTACACTAATTTTCGTATTTCTCAGAATGATCGAGGAAAAAAGCTTTTAAAACCCAGAGTGGTAGTTACATTGCATTTACAACACTCCCACACATACAGGCTTTTCTTCAGCATTTTTTTTTCCCCTTGCTGCTTTTACAGTGTAGGTGGCCTTCTCTGGATTGCTTTGACAGGAAATTGAGCAACCTTTCTTTTTTGGAACAGAATATATTTTACTGCTGAGAGAGAAAGAAAAAAAAAAAGGAAATGTTTATGTTTTGAAATTTAATTACGAATTTTTGTTTGAAGGCAGATTTTTAAGGAGGGCTTAAATTTAAGATTGTGCACTAATATTTCTGAACCTTCCTATTCCTTTTTGGATTTTCCTTTCTTCCTTCCCTGGAGAAAGAAAGGAAGACCCCCAAATTACTTTGCTTCATAAAGCTGGAGCCATGGATGGATGTTAAGAGGTTTATTACTGCTGTTCTGCTTTTGTCGGAAGCTCTCTTCCTTCCCTGTGGTCTTCTTTTTGTAGGGGAGGTAGGATGGGCTCTACATTGAGTTAACAGGATCTTGAGTCTAGACTGTGTGTGAGTCCTGCCTTTGGGAAGGCATGTCATTCAGCAAAGCTTCCTCTTCATTTGGCTTGTTTTCAGATCCTCAGGGCTGGGTGGGGAGCTCTAGATTGGAACCCTGCCTCTGGCACACATTCTGACTGGATCCCTGAACCCCCTGGTGCTTTGAGTTAGGAATGTGAGTCCACCCATCAGCTACCCAGGTGCTTACTGCCTGGGGTGATTTGGGTGAGTTTGAGTGGTTCCTTAATAGCACTGGGGACTCAGGGGAAGAAATCAGACTGTAATTAGAATATATGGAAATGTCGTTCAGTTGGAATGCAGTAATCCTGGTGGAATCTTTCTAAGTGTGTTTGGAAATCACCTCCTTTCACTTGAGTTTGAGGTTGGCATGTTTGTTCATGTAGCTGAGTAGGTTATAAGTGTCAGGTATGTTTTGTTTATGTAATTAGCTGGTTATAGCTTATTAATTAAGATAAAAAAAACAGTACATGTTTCAAATATTTCAGGCTTCCTTTCCCATTCTGTATGTGCAATTTGTAGGCCAGGCATATAAAAACTGCAAGTTTTATTATCTGGGGTATCTGGTGCTCAGAATATCCTTTATAAGTTCTTTTTCCAACAGTCTTTGTCTGATGTTTATACCACTGGTTATGGTAGGGTAGGAAGGACCCATTGCAGGGTTTTCTGGAACTCTGTTCTGCTGTATTATGTATTATGTATTACATAGTGCCGGGACATGGTAAGCCCTCAGTGAGTGTTGTTTTGAATGCAGTTAACATAAGTTTTGAAGTCCCTTTATATTTGGCAGAATGAGTGACGGGAGTCCCAAGGTGACAGGTTTGGAAGAGAAACTTACCACCTTGTCTTCAACAGGAATTGGAAATATCTGTGAGTGAAATTAAGTTTTGATTCTTCTTACTCTTCTAGTCTTCCACTTTATATGTTAAGGAACATGGTTTGGAAATTAACTCGGTTTGAAATAGTGTTCACTTCCCCAAACATTAAAAAATGGATTTCTTGGAAGCTCTTTTGGACATGTATAGTCTGACTTATTTTAATATTTTTAGAAATAGATACATGTACTGGGACTTCCCTGGTGATTCATACTGTAATGAATCTGCCTGTAATGCAAGAGATGTGGGTTCGATCCCTGGGTTGGGACGATCCTCTGGAGAAGGGAATGGCTACCTACCCTAGTATTCCTGCCTGGAGAATCCCATGGACAGAGGAGCCTGGTGGGCTACAATCCATGGGGTTGCAAAGAGTCAGACACAACTGAGTGATTAACACTTTTCACTTTTTTCACCATGGCTTTTAATGCTGGGCATGTTNATGGCTACCTACCCTAGTATTCCTGCCTGGAGAATCCCATGGACAGAGGAGCCTGGTGGGCTACAATCCATGGGGTTGCAAAGAGTCAGACACAACTGAGTGATTAACACTTTTCACTTTTTTCACCATGGCTTTTAATGCTGGGCATGTTAAAGTGCTGCATTCAATGTGCCAGCAAATTTGGAAAACTCAGCAGTGGCCACAGGACTGGAAAAGGTCAGTTTTCATTCCAATCCCAAAGAAAGGCAATGCCCAAGAACGTTCAGACTACCACACAGCTGTACTCATCTCATACGCTGGGAAAGTAATGCTCCAAATTCTTCAAACTAGGCTTTAACAGTATGTGAACTGAGAACTCCCAGATGTTCAAAGTGGATGTAGAAAGGGCAGAAGAACCAGAGATCAAATTCCTAACATCCACTGGATCATAGAATAAGTGAGAGAATTCCAGAAAAATATCAACTTCTGTTTCATTGACTACCCTAAAGCCTTTGACTGTGTGGATCACAACAAACTGTAGAAAATTCTTCAAGAGATAAGAATACCAGACCACCATACCTGCCTCCTGACAAACCTGTATGAAAGTCAAGAACCAACAGTTAGAACCGGACATGGAACAACAGTTCCAAATTGGGAAAGGAGAATGTCAAGGCTGTATATTGTCACTCTGCTTATTTAGCTTCTATTGCAGAGTACATCATGCAAAACGCTGGGCTAGATGAATCACAAGCTAGAATCAAGATTGCAGGGAGAAATATCAATAACCTCAGATATGCAGATGATACCACTCTTATGGCAGAAAGTGAAGAAGAACTAAAGAGCCTCTTGATGAAAGTGAAAGAGAAGAGTGAAAAAGCTGTCTTAAAACTCACCATTAAAAAAACGAAGATCGTGGCATCTGGTCCCGTCAATTCATGGCAAATAGATGGGCAAACAATGGAAACAGTGACAGACTTTATTTTCTTGGGCTCCAAAATCACTGCAGATGGTGACTGCAGCCATGAAATTAAAAGACGCTTACTCCTTGGAAGAAAAGCTATGACCAACCTAGACAGCGTATTAAAAAGCAGAGACATTACTTTGCCGACAAAGGTCCGTCTAGTCAAAGCTATGGTTTTCCAGTAGTCATGCATGGATGTGAGAGTTGGACCATAAAGAAGGCTAAGCACCGAAGTTTTGATACTTTTGAACTGTGGTGTTGGAGAAGACTGTTGAGAATCCCTTGGACTGCAAAGAAATCCATCCAGTCCAACCTGAAGGAAATCAACCCTGAATATTCATTGGAAGGACTGATGATGAAACTGAAACTCCAGTATTTTGGCCACCTGATGGGAAGAGCTTAATCATTAGAAAAGATCCTGATGCTGGGAAAGAATGCAGGCATGTGCTACAGTCTGTGGGGTCGCAGAGTCAGACACGACTGAGCAGCTGAACAACAACAATGTATGTCTGATGCCTGCAGCCACAGGAAATGTCTTATGATTCTAGTAGAGTTTATATATAACTTAAATGACCAGTGAGAGGATTGTGGAATTTCTAAATCATCAGAGTATTTGGTTGCTTTGGAACAAATTTCTCTATCTCATCACTGTTGGCATTTTGGGCTGATTAAGTGTACTGTCCTGAATCTTATAGATTGTTTAGCAGTATCCCTGGCTTCTACCGATTAAATCCAGTAGTGTATATCCCCTTCCTCTGTTGTGAAACCAAAAATATTTTCAGACATTGCAGGGTGTCCCTCAGGGTATGGAACTGCCCCTTGTAGAGAACCACTAGGCAAGTCTATCACCAGCTGTATCAAAGTCACCTTGTGGGGGGCACTTCTTACACAGTTTCCTGGGTTTCTTCCCAGAATCCTGATCAGATTATGTGTGGTGAGGTCCTGGATTGGCAATCTACGTAGAGGTTGAATAGCCAGGTTTGAGAATTTGTTATGTAAAATGACACGAAGGAACTTACTTATAATACAGAAAGAAAACATAAACAGACTCTCAGACTTAGACAATGAATTTATGGTTTGCTGGGGTGGGACGCGGGGGATGGAATGGTTAGGGAGTTTGGGATCAGTTCAGTTCAGTCGCTCAGTCGTGTCCCACTCT
>SJYV01016012.1:454218-465426 GCA_006410875.1 Neotragus pygmaeus | reverse complement strand
CCTGGAGAATCCCAGGGATGGAGGAGCCTGGTGGGCTGCCATCTATGGGGTCGCACAGAGTCGGACACGACTGAAGCGACTTAGCAGCAGCAGCAGCAGATACTTAGTAGGGTTTCCTTAGTGGCTCACAGGTAAAAAATCCACCTGCAATGCAAGAGTTGCAGAAGATGAAGTTTCGTTCCCTAGGTCAAGGAGCTCCCCTGGAAGAAGGCATGGCAAACCACCCTGGAGAATCCCATGGACAGAGGAGGCTGGTAGCCTACAGTCCTTAGGGTTGCAAAGAGTTGGACATAACTGAAGTGACTTGCCACCCACACATGGATGCTTAATAAAGGGCTTGTTGGTTAACTATTTCTTCTCTTTTATTGCAAATTACTTGCTCCGAAACATAAATCATAGGCCCTATCTTTCACTCTTTCTCCTTCAATCCCTTCATTTGATCTATTACTGAATGCAGTCATTTCTTGCTTGAGAAAATGAACTCTCCTGTTCTCCACTCATATTGTCATCAGGCTAACCCAGGTGTACCATAGTCTTTAAAGGAAGGACATGCTTGCCCTGCATCTGTCCTTACCACCATGTCCTACCTGCTGCCAGTCATTCTGCAGACCTGGGCAAATATTCCCCAACTTCTTTTCTGTCTCTACAAGTCTCTTCATGCTGTGGTCCACCTTGTCTTCCAGACTTTTCCTAAGAATGATGTGCAAAGTTGCATGGATGAAAAGAGTTTTAAAAGAAATGGGAACTCAGAATATCAGAAGGAAGGCAAAGCCTTACCACATTTTCTAACTGGTTAGCCATCTTGNCTATAGTAAATATTTATCATTTTTATTTGCCTTGAGCAAGATGTAGAGAACCCTTACAGTGTCCATTCTTTCATGAATTTCTTGAATAATCATTTGTCAAAGGTTTACTGTGTTATTTGAATTCTAAGGAGTATCAGGGAACTAAAAACACAGTCTAGTGAGGGAAAAAGTCATGTCACCATAATATGATAAATGTCAGAAATATGTAAAGGTACTATAGGAACAAAGAGGGGAAAACCAACTGATTGTGATTTATTTGATGCCATAGTTAAAAAGAGATGCCAGATGAGAAGATACTTGGTCTTGGTCATAACGCATTTATAACAGTTTCTTAGGCAAAGAAATCAGGAAAGGAAATTCTGGACAAAGAGATTGCTTTGATAGAGGACTGGAGGCATTAAAAATATCATTCCAGAGAAAATGAGAGCAAGTAGAAGCAACGTGTAAGGAGGGAAGGAGGGTAGTGGGAGGGTGTGGCTAGAGAGGCAAGATGAGGTTAGACTGAGGTGGCCTTAGGAACCAGGGCTTAATAAACTTTAACATGCAAACAAATCACCTGAACAATTTGGTTAAAATGCAACTTCTGATTCAGTTGATGGGGTCTCCATTCTGCATCTCTAACAAGATCCCAGGTGGTGTGATGCTACTGGCTGTAAGACAACACTCGAATAGCAAGCCTCTACACAACACTAAGGATTTTAGCCTTCTTCCCTCTTCCTGTTATCATTCCCATGATAATGAAGATAAAAGTTTTAAGAATGCTCAACAGACAAATATGCAAACTATGTGGAATGGATGGATAACAAGACTGAAGTGGTGCTAGCTATGATCCCTGAAAAATATTCATCATGCAGCTATAATAAAACCTGGCCCCATTCCATGCCAATAGNTAGCTGAAATTTTATTAACTAAAAGTGAAAGTCGCTCAGTCATGTCAGACTCTTTGAGACCCCATGGACTATACAGCCTATGGAATTCTCCAGGCCAGAATACTGGAGTGGGTAGCCTTTCCCTTCTGCAGGGGATCTTCCCAACCCAGGGATTGAACCCAGGTCTCCCGCATTACAGGCGGATTCTTTACCAGCTGAGCCACCGGGGAAGCCCATTAACTGAAAGCTAACTATAAGGTAATATGAAGGTAATAAAAATTTACAGTAGCATAAGAATGAGTGCAGAGTTTTCCTTTTATCTTTGGCCATGACTAATTTGACTTGAATTTTGTGTGCCCAGGGATCACTTCAACATTATTTGATTATGCTAATTTGTTATTTAAAGGCTTCTTTGTTCTTAAAAAGGAAAACATTTTAACAGCCTGTAGAACTGTTGTGTGACCCCTTCACATTTGCTAATCCTAGCATCACCTTTTTTTCAGTCAGAAAAAGTTTTCGCTGAACTCTTAACCTTTGTCTTTAGAACCTGAGAATACAGTTTCCACATCTAATAGAGCATTGCCTCTATTTCATTCTAAGGATGAATAGAACCCATGGGAACAGGAATTAAGTTATCTTTGGAGCTGTGTCTTATTTCTTAGTACCTGCTCATATTCTGGAGGCCCCAGATTTGTATGGATTTGATTCTTTACGATGATACCATGTTACCCACTTTGTTGACTGTCTAATAAATTAAAATTTGCTCATAAAGATTTGAGCTTCTTACATAAGGAATCAGAGAATAGAGAAGCAAGAACATGAACTGTGTGTGAGGATGAGCGGAGGTCAGGGTAGGAAGTATGCAGAGCTCTGCTCTGTACCTGCCTCCCCTTCTAGCCTTGAAAACTAGGGGTGAAAGCGTTCTTGAACACCTGGCTTCTGGGAGTGGATCACAGGATGGAATGGGAGGTGAAGCCTGGGGAGGGCTTGCACCTGCCAATTCTTCATGATACCCTGATGCTTCTCAAAGGGCTTTGGAAACTCTTAGGTGGTGGAGTCTAATTTAAAACCTGAGCTTTGTTTTAATGTTTGTCGGGGAAGCCTGGTGTGCTGCAGTCCATGGGGTCGGAAAGAGTCGGACACGACTGAGTGACTGAACTGAAGAATCTTTTAGATATAAAAGGAAATTGTAAATGTCTTACCAGTGTTTGAGTGGCTTTTGTCAAAATCCCATAAAAGCCAAATTCAGATCATATCGCAGGTGAAGTCTTATGTGTAGCGATATCTAGTAATGCTGTGCTTTGGGAGTTTGGTATTCCTTCTCCGGGGAGGAGGACTTTATTATGTCTTTTTGAAAATGGCTTTTAAGCATTGAAGGCTTGAAGAACTACCATGTTCTGTGCAGTTCACATCTGCATAGAACATGCTAGAGTTTCTAGTGAGTCTATGAGAGGTTTGGGTGTACAGTCCTTCCAAATAACATCAGCCTTTTCAGAGCAGGGGATGTTTCTCAAACTGTTGTTTGTCTTTGCACATGGCTAGCTCTTTGTTCTTCCCGTAATGGTTTCCTTAATGAAAATGGACTGATCAGTGCTCTGGAGGAGTCTTCAGTAGGTAAATAATGAATGGTTGCTCAAAAACTAATAGACTTTGATTTTTTTTTTTTCATGGAGTCATTAAAAAAAAATCTAACTCAATTCAGTGACTGACTGCTTTCTGCTACCGACTGATGTTTTTCTCCCCAGTCAATTGGAAAATAAATGGTTTGAGAAATGGACTAGGTAACATTTGATGTGTATAGTGACCTCTGGGCATGTTCTGACCTTAAAGCTTTCATGGTTACAAGCAGTAGGATATTTATTCTACTGCTATTGCCCCTTTTTTCCTCTCTGAATTTATTAGTGGAAAAGTTAATTAAGTGTATACGTATTTAATGCCTAATATATAGAGAGAGCTTTTTGGTTAGTGTTGACCAGGAAAGAAAAAACACAAAAAGAAGTGCTTCGTGTTTTTCTGGAAGGGGAGATAAGATATAATTAAAAATTGTCATACTAAATAATCAAATGTAATTAGGCCTTTAGTGGAAGTATACGTAAAATGCATTTAGGGGTCAGCAGAGGGAGAATTAAAATTCACAGAGGTGGCATCATTAGAACTGGGCATTGAGAGACGTATCCATCCATCCATCCATCCATCCATCCACCATCCGTCAATACATCTCCCAAAAGAGTAACATTTGTTTCTTCAAATAATCAAAGTAATTCATATTTATTGTGTGAAATCTGGATGTTCATAAAAGGCCCAGATGTCAAAGTAAAAATCACCCAGTTCCCACCAGCTCACCCAGCTGCTTCCACCAGAGACATCTATGCTGCTGCTGCTAAGCCGCTTCAGTCGTGTCTGACTCTGTGTGACCGCATAGACGGCAGCCCACTAGGCTCCGCCGTCCCTGGGATTCTCCAGGCAAGAACACTGGAGTGGGTTGCCATTTCCTTCTCCAACGCATGAAAGTGAAAAGTGAAAGGGAAGTTGCTCAGTCATGTCCAGCTCTTTGCGACCCCATGGACTGCAGCCTACCAGGCTCCTCTGTCCATGGGATTTTCCAGGCAAGAGTACTGGAGTGGGGTGCCATTGCCTTCTCCGAGAGACAGCTATACCTGCAAGCATTTTCACTTTTTATTTGTGAGCTTTTTCAAACATTCACAAAACTAGGACAGCACAAGAAGCCCCCATGTACCCATCAATCTAGCTTCAACAAGTACAGGCATCTTACCTTTCTCGTTCATTTATCTTCTTCCTGTTTTTATGATTTAAAAACTTTTTGTTTGTGTGTGTGTTTTACAGCACAGACCGAATATTGTACCATTCAACCTATAAAAATATCACTAAGTATTTTTTTTAAACAGAAAATGACTTTAAAGTGAGTCACAGTATCATTTCCCTTAATGAAATGAATGATTATGATTTAATACTGTTTGCATCTCGTCTGTCCTAGAGTCCATGTTCACCTTCCTCCTTTGTCTCAGAATTGTCATCTTACAGTTTGTTGGGATCAGGATCCAAGCCTGAGGAACGCATTGCACCTGTCACTTTAAAGACTTTCTTAATCTGTAACATTTTCCCTTCTTTCCTTCTTGGTCGTGTAATTTATTGTAGAAGAAACTGGGTCATTTGCTTTTTAGGATTGCTAGCATTTTAAGAATGTTCTTTCGTTTTTGTCCTACGGGACTGTGTGTTTTAAAAGCAAAGCTGGGATCATGTTTTACATGCTGTTTTTAACAATAATATGAGGAGGACATTTTGTTATTTTTTACTCTGTAGTTATTTTTTCTTTTCTGTTAAATCTTATGGCATTAAAATAACTAAAAATGAGAAACTTGCATTTGATTGTATTTAAATCTTTCTTTGATTATATGTCGTTTTACAACAAATTGGTTATTTCTCTTTTTCCTTCCCCTTCCTCCCCCCTTTCTCCCTGCCTCCATCTTTCCTCAATTTAGCAGCAGTTACAGATAGAGATAACGTTGGTGAGGTGGTTCCCTAAATTTAGAGCCATTTTGCTTTCCCGGAGGAATAGAAATGCATGGTTGTATAAATGAGATGGTTCACTGACAGGGTCGCAAATAAAGGAAGTAAATGGTGCCCATGCAAGGCCCTGATTTTCTGGAGAGTCCCTACCAGAGGGGGACCCTCTTTGTTATTGTTAGTGTAAGCTGATCTTTATTAAAAATTAGGGTTCCATTCTCACATTAATGTTTGTCACTGGTGGGAAAGGATTCTTAGTGGTTAAAGGGGAGCCATGACTGTTTTCATTTAGTGATGTTAACATAATTTTGTCATTTCTGTATTAGGTCCTTTTTCAGTTACTGTCAAAAGTTTTTAGGCTGGAAAAAGAATATGTATCCAGGCTCCCTCCAGTCATAATGTGTTAGACCAGCTGAAGCTTCATGTGGCCATTAAGTTGACAGAGTCTTCTGTTCTTCATCAGATAAAACCCCAGCTTCATTTATGATGTTTTGGTTGCTCCTGGTAGTTTGTCTTCTTTTATACTTGATTAGATTTTAATTTAGCAGTGTTTGCAGAGATATCTGCAACACAGAGATATTGTGCCTTATTCTATAATCCTGCTATTTGATAACCCAGTAACATCCTTGCAAGGTGTTTTTTTAAATTAACTTTTTAATAAAATAAATGAGTTTATAAGATTTACTCCCCTGTCTACTCTTGCTGGTTCCCCAGAGGCAAACACTTTCTTGATTTGATATTTATAATATAAATGTATTTTGTGTTTTAAAACTTCACATTAACATGTTTTAGGGATCCGTCCGTTCTGGTTGAAATAATCTGGTTCATCGTTTTAAACTGCTGCTTACGTTATGTGGACTAGTCATGGGAAAATACCATAGCTTTTCTGCCATTTTCCTGTTGCTGATCTTCTATATTGTTCCCAGTAGTTTCTGGTTACAAATAAGGCTGCAAAGAATATCCTTGTCCTTGGCACTGCGTACGTGGGCATATGTTTCTCTAGGCAGTTGTCAGGTCATGGGGTATTGTAATAGATACTCCCAAATTGTTTTACTACCAGAGTGGCTCCCATCAGTAGAGAGGGTTTAATCTAAATGTGTGTTCTTTAATTTCACATATTTATCTAGAGGAATGGGATGGGGCAGATCTGACTTACTTACAAATAAGTAGACCTCATTAACTTCTAAATTTGGTTATGAAGTTTTAAGGCTAGTTTTATTTATTGGACTCTTGCTGCCAGATGTGAATTTATACATGTGGAATTCTACAGTTAAATAACGACAGGTAAATTGTCATAATGGCTGTTGAGCTTCTGTGTAGAAATAACAGCTCGTTTTAGAATCTGCGTGGAGGGCTGTGTTCCGTGCTTCTGAGGATGGATGGCTCCTTCAGTTCACTGCTCACCCCTGTTCTAACTGCTAAGGAATGTGTTGAATGTTCCGGGTAACACCTACCTCGTTATGGACTCTGCAGGAATGCATAATTAAACGAGAGCCACTGCTGCCACAGGAAGACATACCATTCTTCGTCCTGTCGTTTCCCTTGAAGGACTTCTTAGAGGACACTCTTCAAAGTAAAGAATGTACTATGCCCTTTCCTTTCCTTTGTCTGGCATGACAGACAGGGAAGATAGATACAGTTCCTTTATTCCTTTGCTCTCTTAAGAAAAGAATATAGCCATTATTTTCTTAGGTGGTTATGTTCAGGAACTTGGATTTTTAAGTCAGTTTTAATACTGTTGTTGTTGTTTAGTCGCTAAGTCATGTCTGACTCTTTGTGACCCCATGGGCTATATAGCCTGCTAGTCTCCTCTCCCCATGGGATTTCCCAGGCAAGAATATTGGAGCAGGTTTTCACTTCCTTCCTGCTCCAGGGGATCTTCCCAGTTCAGGGATTGAACTCAGAGCTCCTGCACTGGCAGGCAGATTCTTTACCACTGAGCCACCTGGGAAGCCCGTCTTAGTATCATGCCCCCTCTTTCTCCACAGTAGTTATCATGCATATTCTTTTCAATGTCTAAAAAGCCCTGTAACCAGAGGTCTCATTGGGATGCTGAGCCTCTCTCTCTTCATCTATCAAATGGGCTCTTAAGACACGCATCTCGAAGGGTTATAGGGTGTTCGGTGCCAGCGCAGTGCTTCCAAGGAAGTGAGCTGTCCAGATCTCGTGGTCTGCCCTTCCCCTGAAACATACAAGGAAACCAAGCCTCAGAGTGTGAAGTGACATACATTCTCCCCTTCAGTTTGTCTTAATGACTAAGATAATCTCTGCCGCGCATCACGACACACTGTCTTTTGAGAAAGTACAGTGGTAGCTCCTACGCACATCTTTCTTCTTGCCTGGCATTTCCTTTTCTTCTCTCCACCTGTCAAGCATCTTTCCCTCCTCTGAGATGTGTTCAAGTTCCTTTACTGAGGGAGGCTGTTCCAGCTCACCTGACAGATGGATATTATCTCATGTCCTCATCCCCTGAGATGTGTCTTTCACTGTGGACGTTCGAGCTCATTTGAAGCTCATTTCTTGGAAAACTCTTCTCTCTCCCCATACTATTTAGAAAGCACCTGTACCGTAAATGCTGGTTATTTAGGGGAAATAACTGCTTTAGAAGACAGCTATTTTTGTTTGCAGCACAATGTTATTTCTGTGTTTTGAAAGGGAAAATTTCAATGGAAAGAGATAAGCTCTCAGTGTGCATCATACCATGCTTTTTATCATGCTGCTGCTGCTCACAGACCCCTGTTCTGCCTTTTACACAATCATCTTTCAGCCCAGTCAGTTTGAACTAAGGATTATGTTGAATAAACAAGAACAAAACTCTCTGATCAATCATGTATCATTGCCTATGGATAAGTTTGCCTGTGACTTTCCCCCAGTGTTCCCATCTTTTTTCTGTGCTCTAAAAAGTGGTCAACAAAATAAGAGTAAAATAAAGAGATCAAGTAGAATTATGCACCTGTAAGGATAGCTTGCAGATGTTATATATGGACTAACCAGTATATAAAAGTGCACGTGAAAGCCAAGTTAGAAACTTGTTTAGTCTTGAATATGAATGAAGGCACAATTCAGTGAATGTTTCATTGTACAACATACATATTTTAATTTCATTTCAACAAGTTGAAAAAATCCTTTTCTCCTTGACTTGAGAACTGCTCATGTATGACACTGGCTCATATATAGGCCACTCTGGAAATAGGGAGAAAGTAATGTGGGTAAGGTTCTTCTCCCAGTGCACAGACCAAATGGGTCTGTTGATGTGTGAGTTTGTGTGAAAAGACTGCAGTGCCTTAGTTTATATTTGGGGTGTGAAGGAAAAAAGATCTGATAGAATTTGAGATCCAGAAGGAGCCTTAACTGTCATCTGTGCATTTTGTACCTTAAGTAATAGGTGTTCACAGAGATCAGTGTCTGCCCCATGTTTTATTGCTTTATGGTGTGGAGTGTAGACTTAAGGCTCTGAGTTGGTGGAAACGGAGCAGCACTATTAATGCTTTGGGGACAAATTGATTAGCATTTCTTTACCTGTTCAAGGACCTCAGAATATTTCCTAAGTCATTTGTCTTTTGTCTTTTGAATGTTTGGAAAATTAGATGTTGATGGGGTTGGAGGCTAGGATGTTTTTCTTTGGACATTCTTTAGAAAATTTTATTGAAGTATAGTTGACTTACAGTGTTATATTAATTTCTTCTGTACAGAAAAGTGATTCAGTGTTTTTTTTGTGTGTTTATATATATATATATATTCTTTTCCATTATGGTTTGTGATAGAATATTGACTGTAGTTCCCTGTGCTACACAATAGGACCTCGTTGTTTATCCATCCTATTATGTATAGTAGTTGACTTCTGCTAACCGCAAACTTCCGTTCCTCTCCCGTCCCTCTTGGCAAGCACAAGTTTGTTCTTTGTATATGAATCTATTTTTGTTTTGTAGATATGTTGATTTGCCTTGTGTTTTTGATTCCACATATAAGTGACACCATATGGTGTTTTTCTTTCCCTTTCTAACTTCATGTAGTATGATAATCTCTAGGTCCATTTGTGTTGCTGCAGATGGCATTATTTCATTGTTTTTGATGGTGGAGTAATATTCCAGTGTGTGTGTGCGTGCGCGTGCATGTGCATACATTTTTCTCTGGGTATATGCCCAGCAGTGGGATTACTTGATCATATAGCAACCCTGTTTTTAGTTTTTTGAGGATCCTCCATACAGTTTTCCGTATTGCCTGCACCAATTTACATTCCCACCAACAGTGTAAATAAGTGATATTTTTCTCTGAAAAGCATTTCATGGCCATTCTGGAAAACAGTTTTGAAAATCCAAGGGTGTTTCACCTTTTCAAGTCTTGACATTAATTATGCCTAACTTTTACCGTAAGGGCTTCATTTTATCTTTATAGTCCCTGCAGCTCCAGCACAGAGTGAAATGTTTAGGAAGTGAGGTTGGAGGATCATTTATCTAACATGCCTCCATGTTCCTACGCAGATCGCCAGTGAGAAACACTTCACCCATCTCTGCTCCTTGCTTCCCTTTTCCATATCATTATGAACTGAGGATCAGAGGAAACTCCTAGAACTGTTCGGATATTTGAAATACAAAATTCCATACTAATGGAAAATTGAGCATAATCATTTCAGTCTCATTGGTTGAACTCTTACCATGTGGCAAATACTCTCCAGGTTCGTTGAAGACAGAGCTGAGCTGGCTTGGCTTCCACCTTTAAGGACCTAAAACCTAGCAGGTGAGGCAGGTATGTATTTAGGTACAGTAATGGAAGTATTAGAAGTGTTGAAGCAATACATGTACCCTTGGTGTTTCTGATTAGCAGTATGTAGAAGGATATGAATGATGAAAGTACAATCACAAAGTAATAAGGTTTTTTAAAATTAAAACTTATGTTTCAAATAATTATTACATGCCCATAGAGTAAAATCCAAAAGGTTACACAGTGAAGCTAAAGTGTGTAGCTTTTATTTGGATTTCATCAGTTTTTCTGCTGATGTCCTTTTTCTCGTCCAGGATCCAATCCAGAAATGTCATATTCCATTTAGTATGTATGCTTTTTAAAGTTTGAAGTGAAATTGCTCAGCCGTGTCCTACTCTTTGTGACCTCGGATTGTAGCCTACCAGCCTCCTCTGTCCACGAGGTTTTCCAGGCAGGAGTTCTGGAGTGGTTTGCCATTTCCTTCTCCAGGGGATCTTCCCATCCCAGGGACTGAACCCAGGTCTTCCGCATTGTAGGTGGATGCTTTACCGTCTGAGCCACCAGGGAAGATCCTGTACTGTGCTTTTATTCTGTTTCATTCAAGTTTATGATTGTAGTTTATTATCCAGTCTCTTATTAGTGGACTTGAAGTTTCTCTGACCTTTTAACATTGTTAACAGTGCTGCTGTGGCGGTCCTTGAAGTTCTAAGTGTATAGGTTTATGTAGAGGAGTTTCTGGGTTAAAGAATGTTGCTGTTCAGTTGCTAAACCATGTCCAACTCTTTGCGACTCCATGAACTGCAGCATTCCAGGTTTCCCTCCGTTACTGTCTCCTGAAGTTTGCTCAAACTCATATCCATTGAGTTGGTGAGGCCATCCAACCATCACATCTTGTATCGTCCCCTTCTCCTCTCGCCTTCAATCTTTCCCAGCATCAGGGTCTTTTCCAGTGAGTCAGCTCTTCTCATCAGGTGGCTACAGTATTGGAGCTTCAGCTTCAGCATCAGTCCTTCTAGTGAATATTCAGAGTTGATTTCCTTTAGGATTAGTGATTTGGGAGCCCCCCCAAAATAAAGTCACTGCAGATGGTGACTGCAGCCATGAAATTAAAAGACGCTTGCTCCTTGGAAGGAAAGTTATGACCAACCTAGACAGCATATTCAAAAGCAGAGACATTACTTTGCCAACTAAGGTCCTTCTAGTCAAGGCTATGCTTTCTCCAGTGGTCATGTATGAATGTGAGAGTTGGACCGTGAAGAAGGCTGAGCACCGAAGAATTGATGCTTTTGAACTGTGGTGTTGGAGAA